>JBBPKR010000276.1:0-12800 GCA_038089375.1 Pseudoaustroboletus valens | reverse complement strand
AAAAGTGTCGGACTTGGCACTGAGGAGGGTGATATGGGTGAAGCGGGTGTGGTCATCAGTGAAAGATGCATAGTAGGTCTTATGACCGGGCATTTGGACATCCGCAGGTCCCCAGATGTCGCTGTGGACCTCATTGCCAAAGTGTTCACTGCGCTTGGGTTCACGAATCTTCCCAATAGGTTTACGTGTCGCCTTAGCATTTTCGCAGGATTCGCACTGACCCATGGTTGTATGTCCAGGATCAAGCTTTATGCCCTCAACCATTCCTTTTGACAACATTTCCCGAATCAGGGTAGGTCCGATATGTGATAAGCGGCGGTGTAGCTCTTCCATGGTGAGTGTTTGCTCAGCACGAGCGGTCCCAGCGAATGGTTTTGGCTGATGTTTAACACAATATAGTCCATTGGTGACTTGGACTTCACCGACTGGCTTCTTTTGGTGATTGAAGATGTGACAAACTGAGTCACGGAAGAGCGCTGAGTATCCAGCTACGGTAAGCTTGCTTATTGATATGAGGGTGACGCCCATTGATGGTGCATATAGGACATCCTTTAGAAGTATGTGTGTTTTCATTGCACCATTTGGGACTTTGATATACATGTCCCCTCGTCCGACGGCTTTGAAGGTGTGCTTATCGGCAGCGCATATCGACTTAGGAGGGATGACTTCAAATCTAATGAATTCATCACGGAAAGGGGAGAAGTGTTGTAAAGCGCCACTGTCATAAAGTTTGACAGTGGATGTGCATGCTAGCAAGGTGTAGGGTAAGGTTGATGTAACCTCACTTTCATCGACTGCAGCGGCTTCAGCTAACCAGACACCATCAGGTTCGCTCATTGTGGCTGCTGCAGCAGCTTGCACAGGCTTCTTTGTATCAGCCTTGGACTTCTTTCTGCGTGGTTTCCAACCCTTTGGAGCTTGGCCGTGCTTAGCACCGCCTTCTTCCCAGCAGCTGTTGGTCTTGTGACCGTCCCATCCACAGTTTCCACATGAATCGGTGCACTTCTTTCGGCGGTTACCCTTTTTGCTGTCAGCCGAGAACACAGCATCGTCTTCTTTTGACTTTGACCGCCCACCCTTTTGGATAGAGAGGCGATCATATTTGTCGATGACTTGGGAGATCAGCTGGTGTGAGGTGAGTTGCCGATTTAACAGCCTCATGCTTGTCGAGATGGAGGTTAGAATGGGATTGTAGGAGCTTGGAAGTGATGTGAAGACCATATTGAAGTAGTCCTTGTCGGACACGGGCTCTTCCATGCAGGCAAGTTCCTCACGCAGTGTCATCATTTTGTCAATGTGAGCACGGGCATCGCCCCCATCTTTAAGTCTGAGTTCTCCAAGCTGGCGTCGCTTTTCAACACAGATAGCAATAGACCGATTTTTGAAGAGTTCGCAAAGTGCTTCGAAGTATTCAGCGCCCGCCCATTTAGAGGTAAGGTGGATATAGAGTGAGTCAGGGACGGAGGAACTGAGGTAATGTTTTACAGTAGAATCTTTCTCATCCCAGTCCTCCATGGCCTTTTCATAGCCTGCCGCTTCCTTCAGCTCGTCAGCCGTGGTTGGTATCCATGCAGGTGAGGAGTGCTGATATATAGGGTTTACAGGGACCTTGGCTTCTCCGTGAAGATATTTCTTCAGCCGCTTCACACCTAGAGCGTGTTCCAACTTGGTTTTCCAAGTTGGCCAGTTCTTTCTGGTGGCGTCAAGCTTCAGAATTTTTAGTTCGTCCCTAGTAGAGGTAAACATAGGTGATGTGAACGAAGGATTATAGAGAGCGATAGAAATGTTCCTTTGTTTAGTCACGAAGCACCAGGGCTCATAACCTGTAGGAAATATATACCTACAGGTGTATAAGTAGTGTATCAAAGAAGTAAGTAAATGATGTCTTACCTCAGTAGATTGTATGGCAACCAACTGAGGTAGGTCTAAGTCCGTTGAGCGGTGATGAGTCCACTTGACACATTACGTAATCAACTAGGTAACGCTAAGTATGAATCCAACAACTACTTAGCTATAGCCTATAGTAGCTAGATCAAATTCTGTCAACAGAAAATCAAAGTGGCTGCCACTAATTTGACACATTACAGCAGTCATGCTGATCACTGACAGCAAGTGACTTCAAGTCTCTGTCATTTCTCAACCAACAACTGCCATGACAAAACAGGCCACCAAGTTGACAAGCAAGGCCAGATTGGCACTTGAAGCCCAACAGGAGCAACTTGCTTTCAAATGAAAGCATATTGTACTGGCAGCTAATAGCAGGCATGGTGACTTGGACTTGGATGACTTGCCAGACTCAGACTCACAAACCATTTGGAAAAATGCCTGCTATCAAGCATCAGTAGAAGATGCTGATGAGGATGAACCTCCCATGTATTTCCCTAGGTCTTCCCAGTCCAAGTGTTATGTGAAGCAGCATTCTAGAGACTAGACCAACAATGAATCGCTCACGAAGAGACCGATCGTTGGAGTTCAAGTCAATAAGAAGGGTCTTGATATCCAGACACACAGCTGGAGCTCTCGGAATACTAGAACAATGCTGGATTGCACAGAACTAGCTAAAGAACATGGGTACTATTGACGGGTATTTATAGGACGGCTGTTGAAGCATGGACCATGCAGTACAGATAGCAAAAGAGCAGAGAAGGACGAGAATGGAAGTTAAGAGAAGCGAGCTCAGCTCGACAATAGGAAAGACTCAGGTATAGATAAGAAGATAGGAAAGACCCAGAATAGAAAGGTCTTATTGTACAGGGAAGGGATAGTGAGGGCAATCCAACCTGAGGGAAAAGTACACAGGGCAAAAGGAAACAATGGAAAAGGAATGAAGGGGAACATTACTAAAGGGGTCCAACTCAACTGTAACATTACCTCCGTTGTAGGCTGGAGACTCTGTGTCCAGCAACAATTTGTAATGTAACTCCCTTGGGACAGCCTCAAACTGAGTCATCAACTTTGTTGTTGTCCACTCCCTGTTGCTCCTCAATGAGGTGGCAGTCATGGTCATAGTGGCCCATTCCTCTGCAGAGTCCACACCGATGTTGACAGGGACAGCTACAATCCAGTGATCTAATTCTTCCACAATAGTAGCAGCGAGTATCAGGGCAGACAGAGAGAGAAGGATGATGTTCTTGGCAGGTAGGGCAAGGAGGAGAAGGGAATCTCTCTGTGGATGAATACGCAGGTGGAGAAGAACTCCCCTCCTGGTTGGCTGGAGAAGGAACAGGGATTGGGAGAGTGTTAGCGTTGAGGTCATTGCTTCGAGGAATGATAGGGTAGGGCATTCCTGGAGTCTGAATAGATAGGGAGGAGCAATGACGGGAGATGGCGGGGCTTGTTGTCCCCAACTGACAATGGTGAGTTGGGGAGGAGGAGCTAGATGAAGACAACGAAGGAGGGATTGGGTGTGAAGGACAACACGTCCCAGAGCGGCCATTAGAAGAGGTAAGCGAGATGGAAGGTACTGAGTGTCCTGTGGGAGAAGGAACATTGGCAGAGTAGGTGGCTCTCTGGTTCCTTCTGGCATGTGCTCGCTGCTCCTGAAAGGAATGAGGAGAGGCCCAAAACTGACTCTGGAAGGCTATTGCCTCGACAGCATAGGCATCCTGTTGAGGGTGGGTGAGAGAGACCCAATATCCTTTGAAGGCGACAAAGAGAATGTGGGGGTGAAGGGAGGCAACTGCCTCATCGAAGTGTATATCTACCAGAGAGGAGAGAATTTGACGAAGTAAGGTATTAAATGAAATGAGCATGGCCCCAAAGACAGCGGGTTCTGTGGTAAAATTGGTGATGGGTATCTGATGGAACAAAAGGCAAAGACGAGCAAAAGCATAATATACCAAAATGAAGTTACAAGCAATGGGATCTTGGTCAAGACCAAGATGTTTAGAGATCATGTACATAGTGGAAGGGGTTTCTAGGGCAGCGGAAAAGATTTGGTCCCTGGTGTCTTCAGGGAGTAGGGAGGTAATGATGGGGGCATCAGGATGGGTAAGGCCCATGGTGTGGTCGTAGTTTGAGGTGGTGTCAGTGAACAAGGGCATGACAGGGTTGGCTGAGGAGGTGGTAATGTGGTGGAGGGTGGTGAGGCAGTTGTTGGTGACTTGGTAGTTGCGAGGCATGGATACAGATTAGGTTGGAAAGGAGGAGGGGTGACTGGCCTTATATGCCAGCAATAAATTGTTGGAGTGGGAAAGGTTCCTCTCAGGTTCCCAGGTGTTCTCCGATGAAGGCCATCCTTTCCAGGACACTAGGTATTGCCTCCTGCCTCACAGTCTGCGGTGTGAGAGGATCTGATCTACCTCGCATTCTTCTTTGCCCTCTATCTTCTCAGGGGGGGGAGATAGGAAGTTCGGTCCATGTTCAGCTGTTTCATGATAGGGAGATAAGAGGGAGGCATGGAAGACGTTGTGAATATGCCATGTGGGGGGAAGACAGAGGTGATATACCACAGGGGAGATAACTTGTGTTGTCTCAAAGGGTCCTTCCCTTCGAGGAGCAAGCTTCTTGGATGGATACCAGAGATGAAGGTTCCGGTTCTCAAGCCAGACCTTATCTCCTATCTTCCAGGGGGAGAAGCGAGATAAGGATCGTTCTCTCATGATCCAACAGGATCGTTCGTGGGCCACCAGGGCTTCCTTTCTTCCTTCCTTGATAAGAGATAAGCGATTCTCTAAGAAGGGAAGGAAGGTCTTTCCTATGGGGGGGTAAGCCCTGGGTTCGTATCCCATCATCAGGAAGAAAGGGGATTGGTTTGTCAACGAGTGGGTAGAGAAGTTATGAACGAACTCGGCCAGGGGAAGTAGGGAGGCCCAAGACTCAGGTTTGCCCACACAAAAGATATGAAGATAAGTTTCCAGTTCCTGGTTTACTTGTTCAGTCTCTCCATTGGTTTGCAGTGGTAGGCAGTGGAGAGAGCGATGTTGTAACCTAGGAGTCTGGCGAGTTCTTTGGGAAATGCTGAGGTGAACTGGGGTCCTCTGTCGCTGATACACTTGTTGTGTAAGCCAAACCTGGGGAATATTCGTTCAAAGAAGAGGGAGGCTACTCCTTCAGCTATGATAGAATCTGTGCAAGATAGAAAAAGTGCCCCCTTTGTAAGCCCATGGTCGACCACGACCAGAATGGCAGTAAATCCCAAGGAGGGAGGTAGGGACATGATGAGATCCAGTGAGATTTGCTGGAAGGGGTGCGTGGAGGAGGACAGGATGGGGAGTAGTGGGGGGCAGGACAGGTGAGTGTTGACCTTGTTGGTCTGACAGGTGGCACAACCAAGGACAAAACAGCAGACGAGGAAGGAGAGGCCTGGCCACCAGTAGTCCCAGGCTACGAGATTCTGAGTACAGAGGATGCCCAGGTGTCCCGCAGCAGGGGAATCATGACAAAGGTGGACAACGTCCAGGCGAAGCAGTTCCGGAACATAGAGGCGACCCTTGTAGTATAAGAGGCCCTGCTTTGTTGACCAGTCCAACGCAGATGCTCTGGGGAGTAGGGAAGATCTGTCAGCTAGGTGAGAGAGGGCTGAGGAAGCTAGGGAGTCGGTGGAGGTGAGATCAGCAATTTTCTCCGCAATGGCAATATCCAGGGATTGAACAAAGAGGTGGTCCGGGAGGAGGGTGATGTCCATGTTGTCAGAAGAGGTGTCGACATCATACTTGCAGGATAGGGCATCTGCAGGTGCCATCTGTGTGCTGGGGAGGTGGTGGAAGACAAGGTCAAAGTCCATCAAAAAGAATTGCCATCTGGCATGTCGTTGAGAAAGTCATTGGGGTTGGTGGAAATAGGTCAGATTCTTGTGGTCCGTCAGCATAGTTACTGGGAGACCAGTGCCCTGAAGATAATGTTGCCATTCTTCCAGGACATGGATTACTGCAAGGAGTTCCCTATCATAAACATCATAGTTTCGTTCAGCCAGGGAAAAGGTTTTTGACAGGTAGGTGCAAGGTTGGAGGTTACTGTTGCCGTTTTTCTGCATAAGGACCACCCCAGACACAATGAGAGAGGCGTCAGTCATAACAAAGAAGGGTTTTTCAATGTCGGGCATGAGAAGGAGGGGTTTCGAAAGGAATGTATGCTTCAGTTGATCGAAAGACCACCAGCATTCTGTAGACCATGACCAGGGGATCTCCTTTTTGGTGAGGTTGATGAGAGGTTGAGTGACTGCAGAGAAGTTAGTGATGAACTTTTGGTAGAAGTTGCAAAATCCGATAAATGACTGAACTCCCTTCAGCAACTTGGGAGGTTCCCAGTCCTGAATATTGGCCAGGTTGGATGACGAGACTGAGGAATTCTACTTCAGTGGAGGTGAAAGCACATTTCTCCAGTTTGAAATGGAGATCATGTTCACAGGCGTGTTGTAAAACCTTTCGTACTCTCTCCCAATGAAGGGCAAGGTCATTGCCAGAATGAATCATGAAGTCATCCATGTAGATAATGAGCCATCCTTCAGCAAGGAAGTCACCAAAGATGTTGTTCATCATTGCTTGGAAGGTGGGAGGAGCATTGCAGAATCCGAAGAACATGACGTTGGGTTCAAAGAGACTGAAAGGGGTGATGAATGCGGCCTTCCATCGATTCCCTGGTTTGATTAGAACATTGTTGTATCCCCACCAAATGTTCAACTTGATAAAGAGGGCTGATCCCTTTAGTTTGTCGACGAGGTTAGAGATATGAGGAAGAGGGTAGGCATTCTTTACCATAGCCGAGTTGAGGTACCTGTAATCCTGACAAGGTCGAAGAGTGCCATCCTTCTTTGGAACAAAGAAGAATGGAGAGGCCTGAGGGGATTTCGATGAAGAGATCTTTCCAGAGGTTAGGTGTTCATCAATGAACTCTTTACATGTGAGGAGTTCCTTCAGATTAAGGGAATAAGCCTTGGCGACTTTGGACATGAAGTCTTCCTTCAACTTGATGGCATGATCCCAGGGATGAGATGGGGGTAAGGATGAACTGGTGGATTTCTTGAAGACATCCTTGTATTCTTTGAGCTCTGTGGGGAGAATGACCTTCTCCTTGGATTGTTCTATCATGATTTCTGTAGTGATGGTGGTCTTTCTCACATTGAGATATTGGTCGAGGTGAGAGGGTGGTTCAGGAGTGATAGAGGGAGGTTCCGGGATGGATATGATCCTGATCTTCCAGTTGATGAGGGGGTTGGCCTTACAAAGCCATGGGAGACCGAGGATGACTTTCTCCTTTTCACACCTTAAGACGTAGAACTCCTTTCGTTCTTCGGTGTTCCTGACTCAGAGGTTTAGGACTGTTTTGTAGCAGATTATTCCTCCTTTATTGGGGGTGCCGTTTATGTTTGATGTGATTACCAGGACGGCCAATCTGGTAAGGGGAAGTTTGAGTGAGAGGGCGAGCTCCTTATCTACAAAGTTGCCAGTTGCTTCACTGTCAACTAAGGCAGTTTCTTCAATGATTTCTTGTCCTTCTGTGGTGCAAAGAGTAACCAGAAGTTTCATTGATTGTTCCTTGCTACCAGTATTGTACACAGAGGCAATAGTAACTTTAGGAAGGGGAGACATCGGTGCATCCTTCCTCTTTAAAAATCCTCCTTGACTTCCTCCACCTTGGTGGAGGCAAGGGTTTCATTCCTATTTTCATCGTATACTGTCTGTAAAACTCGAAGGATTTCTTCTTTCGATACCTTCCTGGATGCAAGGGAGTCCACAAACTTCCCAAGCTCAGATCTGGCGGGGGCAGGAGCAGTGGAAGTTACCCTGGCCACGACAGGGCAAGAGGGATTTCTAGGCAGAAGGGGAGGTCTGGGACGAAAAGGGGGACAGTAGGAGGAGGAAGGAGAGAACTTGTTCTGGTGATTGGAGGCCCTATATCCTTTCTTGTGGCAGACGAAGCAGAGGCCCTTTCTCATGTGGTCTGCATGCTGGAGAGGAGAGAGGTGGACAGAGTCGACATCCATGGTCATGGGGTTGATGGTGGGTTGATGGTTTCCTAAGCCAAGACCCTTGCGGAGATCCTCAATTTGTTTTCTCTGAGTGTTGAAAATTTCTACCTTATCAATCCAGTCTTTGATGATGGTGGGGATCAGGTGGATGGAGAGTATCATCTTCACTATTTTGGGGTGTACTCCTCAAGCAAACTGGAGCACCAAGGTGTCATTATCTGTTACTTCTGCTTGAGCAGACACTCCTGGCAGCCTCCTTCAGGTTGTAAGGGGAAAAGGTTTTTCAGAAATCTTCTTCAAACTTTGCAAAGGTTCATTCGGTGGGGATGGTGGACAGGTCTAAAACCTTTTGATATCAGGTTTTAATGAAAGGGAAGGCCTTATTCTTCAACTTGTTAAGGCAAGTAAGGAGCTGGGCATCATCATTGTACAAAGTATGGTTCATTGTAAAGTAGGCCTTCATGGCCAGGATCCATCGGGTCACATTTGTGAAATCTCCCGAGAAGTCATCAGGGAGACCAGCCTTTAATTCTGTGGCTCAGGCACTTATTCTGGCAGCGGGGGTAGAGGTGGTAACAGGAGAAGTAAGAGAAGTCAGTGTTGCAGTGGGGAGTGGGGGTTGGACTTGTCTGGAGACAATGGGGGAGGGTCCTCTGAGATGAGAGGAGGAGAAAGAGGTTACGAATAGGGAGGGGGTTGGCTGCTGAGGCTGTTGGAGCTCTTCTTCATTGCTGCTTTCTACTGGGGAGTGAAACCCTCTGTTCTGATGGTGCAAAATGGTGGCAGTCTGCTAGACAGCAGAGGCAAGGGGAGGAGCTAGTTCTTTTGTTACGCAAAGTGGCATTCTAGAGACTAGACCAACAACGAATCGTGTTACGCGAAGTGGTGTTCTGAGTCTTAGACCTAGGAGGAATCGCTCACGAAGAGTCCGCTCCTTGGAGTTCAAAGACAAGAGGAAGGGTCTCAATATCCAGACACACAGCTGGGGCTCTTGGAGGACTAGAACAATGCTTGATTGCGCAGAACTAGCTAAAGGACACCATTGTACTGTTACTGGTATTTAAGGGTCAACCTATCGTGCACAGACCAAGCTGTGTAACAGTAGTGAAAGAGAGGAAGACAAATTGAGACAGAGAGATAAGAAGATAAAGAGATAAGGGGATAGTGACTCATGTTGAATGAGTCACGCTAGATAGGGAGAACTCGGAGGAAGATAAGACAACAGGGTGAGATAAACGGGCTGTCTCCTATTGAGCGAGAAAGGGGAGCCAGGGACGGTCAAGAGTCAGAGAATAGTGGAAGGGAACAAAAGAAACAATGTCCAACGATGACAACAGCAGGTTAAGGGCGTTCTCCAGGGCAACTGTAACAAATCGCTCACGAAGAGACCGATCATTGGAGTTCAAGTCGATGAGAAGGGTCTTGATATCCAGACACACAGCTGGAGCTCTCGGAATACTAGAACAATGCTGGATTGCGCAGAACTAGCTAAAGAACATGGGTACTATCGATGGGTATTTATGGGATGGCTGTTGAAGCACAGACCATGCAGTACAGATAGTAAAAGAGCAGAGAAGGACGAGAATGGAAGTTAAGAGAAGCGAGCTCAGCTCAGCAATAGGAAAGACTCGGGTATAGATAAGGAGATAGGAAAGACCCAGAATAGAAAGGTCTTATTGTACAGGGAAGGGATAGTGAGGGCAATCCAACCTGAGGGAAAAGTACACAGGGCAAAAGGAAACAATGGAAAAGGAATGAAGGGGAACATTACTAAAGGGGTCCAACTCAACTGTAACACCAAGTCCCCATGGCCCAAGTCCAAGCCCACTATGAGCCTCAAAAATCAATTGAGCAAGCTATAAATATATTTGATTTATATCAGCTCACTGTCATGGTGCCTGTCTCACAGCTTGTCATATGAAAGATTGAAACTCACCAATCTATGTCTTTTTTGAGTCAAGGCGATGCATCATTACTAACGCAGATGGCCGGAGTGCACATGTGTTCAAATGTTGTGCACATGGCTGTAAAAAGACTATCCATTGGTTTCTCAACACCAGCGATGTGTGATCAATAAGCAATCTGCAGAAGCATGTTAAAAGTTGCTGGGGCCAGCAGGTACTAGAAGTGGCAAACGATGTCAGGGATGCCAACAAGGTTTGAACAAAGATAGTTCCAAATATTCTACGGGATGGATCAATTACTATGGCATTCGAGAGAAAGAATAAAGGAAAACTCATGTACTCACATCAGCAACATATTCAACAAAAAACCAAGTGAGTATTTTTTATTCTAACTCTGAGTCAGAGTGCTCAGAGTGCTGTTGATTATTATTATGGTGTCGTGTACTAGGACTAAGATAGTCTGCTGGGTAGCTAAGAGTCTGCACCCATTTTCTGTCATTGAGGACAGAGGTTTTAAATGTTTGATGAAAACCAGTCATCCTGAATACTACTTACCTTTGGTGGCTACTATCTCATGTGACATGCGACTTGTTTTCATATGCATGTGCAATCAGATTGCTAAGATGTTGCTGGTTAGTGACATAATAAACAGACTAAAAAAAAGCTAATCTAATTGGCTTAGATATATCAGGAATATGACAGAAGACTAAACTTCATGACAGACACTTGGACCTCCCCAAATCAGCAGGCTTTTGTTGTTTTTTGTGTCTATTTGGAGCACAAAGGCAAAGTGTTATCACTACCATTAGATATTGTCAAAGTAGCAAGAGTTAGCAACAACTCAGCATTTGCAAATGATGACACTAATAAAAAGGACATGGACCCACTCCAGTTACATAGTGGGTGTGAACTCACAGTGATTTTCTTGACAATGCTGGAGGAATTCAGGGTAGTGGATAAGGTGTGTGCTCATGCATAACTTTACTTACTTTGTTTTGATTTGAGGTGATCATCTTGTAGATTCTGGCAGTAACATGTGACAATGCATCAAATAATAATGCAATAATAGAGAGGTTAGCTGAGAACATACCTGAGTTCATGGGTACAGCAAGTCCATTTAGCTACATTAGTCTCCTAAAATATGACATACCCATGGGGTATACCTGAGGGTACTTTTCTGACTCTACAACAGATGCCCATACCTGTGAGGTGGGTATGGGTATTTTGATGGGTATAGGTACAGGTATGGTGGCTAGTACCCCAGCGGGCTTGGGCTTGAGCTGTGGGGACTTGGACTGGGAAGACCTAGGGAAATACATGGGAGGTTCATCCTCATCAGCATCTTCTACTGATGCTTGATAGCAGGCCTTTTTCCAAATGGTTTGTAAGTCCGAGTCTGGCAAGTCATTCAAGTCCAAGTCACCATGACTGCTATTAGCTGCCAGTACAATATGCTTCCATTTGAAAGCAAGTTGCTCCTGTTGGGCTTCAAGTGCCAATCTGGCCTTGCTTGTTAACTTGGTGGCCTGTTTTGTCATGGCAGTTGTTGGTTGAGAAATGACAGAGACTTGAAGTCACTTGCTGTCAGTGATCAGCATGACTGCTGTAATGTGTCAAATTAGTGGCAGTCACTTTGATTCTCTGTTGACAGAATGTGATCTAGCTACTATAGGCTATAGCTAAGTAGTATACACAGGTATCTTCACAGGTGCATGAATTGACATAGGCTGACCCATACCTGTACCCATGCAGTACCCCTACCCATGACCCGTGTGAGTACACCAGACCTGTACAAAACCCTAATCCTGAGCTAATGGCAGTGGCAGTATCTAATGGAATGCCAGGACAGCACTTCTGCATAAACTTGATGTGTGAGCTCTTTGTGGCACTTGGTTATCAGTTCACTGTCAATTGAAGGGGAGACAAGAGGGGCATTGGAAGGGATCAACAAAGTTGATGATGTGTGTAGTTCATAGTTCAAATACAAAAAAAGACACAACACATCAACTTGAACACAAATTATATATAAAGGATACAGGACTTGACTGAGCATACTGCATGATCTGGCAGATTGTAGGTCTATGATGAAACAGACAGCAGAATACAGCAAAGGGGAACTCAGTTAAGCACTTGGGGAAAAAAAGGAAAATGAAGGGTTGTCAGGGGAAAATGAGGGGCCAGGGGAAAATGGGGGGTTAGAAGGGAGCAAGGGGCCAGGGGAAAACAGAGGGCCAGAAGGAAGCAAGGGGCCAGGGGGGAATGAGGGGCCAAGGGGAAACAAAGAGCCAGATGATGTTGAAGAGCCAGTGGGAAATGAGGAACCAGGAGGTTAAAGCAAGAAGTGGGAAGGAAAGGGGTCAGATACTACATTTTGTAACTGTCTAAGTGGATATTGGAGTCAAAGGAGTTCTATCTGGCACAAGACTGTGCACTCCTCTTGTTCTTTGAGCTGGATGTCGAGCTTCTTGAGCTCTTGCTCACACTCAAATTCGACTTGAGCTTTTGCTATTTTACTAGCATGTTCCACATGCCAGTTATCAAGCTCCTGCTTTCAAATAGCATAGTTGTAGCACATAGTGGCATGAGGAAATCCTTGGTGCCCATCATCCAGCAAAGCCTTGCCTTGCTTATCAAGACTTTCCAGCTTCCCAGAGAGGTAATCCTTTGTACTCAATGATCCCATCCTGGTAGAGAACATGCTGGAAGAAGAATGGCTTTTTATACTTGAGCCAATTGAATTGGAAGGTCATGTATACAGTGTTAGTCTTGTGAATGCACTACTGTGTCCTTCTTGTACTGGCATCTTGCCTTTCTATTTGAGTGAGAAAGATTTGAACACTTGCAGGTCAGAGGCTTGTGTATACAGTGAGCTCAAAAACCATTGCAATGTTTTGCAGTTTTGAACTAATGGTGGTGTGACACTTGATGGTGTGGGAATTTCACTTAGCATTGGTGGGACCAAATAAAGTACTCACTCTTGGCTTGCT
>JBBPKR010000274.1:2734-12831 GCA_038089375.1 Pseudoaustroboletus valens | reverse complement strand
GAGCCGACATATGCCCACCCGATGGGTTCCTTCTGCACTTCTGGAACATTCTCTGGAACATCGCTTTCCGATTCGGTCTCACTGTCGGAGATCACAATGACTTTGGATTTGCCCTTGCCTAAGTCGGTTGCATGCGTGGATTTCGCTTTGGAGCTAGTGCTTGAGGAGCTTGCGAACGGAGAAGTTCGACGGAGAGTAGCGATGATCATCTACAGGACATTGAAATGACAGCGAAGTTTACGCAACTAGATCAAACCTTGGTGTGCATTAAGACGCGTCCACCTGAGCTATTTGAGTCATGAAATAACTCCCTAGGAAACTTTGTTGCTTCCCATTGGTTCGCTCGACAGAACATGGTTCCTCCCCCCTGTTCAACGGTAAAATTCGACTACAGGAAGAGCCATAGCGTAGATTACACTCACAGGTTCGCCCAGAACGCTCCCTCTGACCGTCCTCAAGCTTGGAAAAACAATCCTGACAGGTGGCCACGAGAGCTTGGATCGATGACTTTTGGGTTCGTCCAGCCATTCCTCTGCAGATTCACCACGCGCAGACCAATGAAACTCGTTCAGCCACTGCGTGGAGTAGGTTCCGATACTTGAACCCTATTCTCTGTCCCGTCAGCCAGTCGGAGCGAATATCCTGATCGAAAGTTCTACTTGACACTCGAGAACCAACTCCCTCGCAGCCTTTCCTTTCCCGGTCCGCAAGCCAAGATCTCGTACAGCTTTCATGAGCCGAGCGTGGCCCGTCTGAATGACCGCAGGCCATCCTTCATGTTTTCCTGCGATTGAAGGGACGAGCTTGACGCAAACCTTGGAGAAGTCCCATTTGGATTGAAGGTCCTCGATGGTGCGAAGAGGGAGCTTGGGATGCTGGGACAGTGTTAAAGTGGAGTCAGATATATACATAGAGGTTTAAACGCACATCATTAGCTAGCATGTTCATCAGTGCTGGATGGACGTTGACTGCGTGCAATATCTTCTGCATGATGGAAGGAAAGTCATCCACTACTTTCGATTCACGAGGCAAGGGATTTGATCGTGGAGGAACGTCTTGCAACCAAACAGCCTAAAGAATCGCATTAGTAGATATGAACTCCACCAAAGTAGAGAAACCCACATTTTCAATATCACGCCAATCATAGTCGACCAGATTTGCAGTAGATATGACTACCCGCAAACGACCGGTCCTGTAGAAGAGCTGGCGAGAAAGACATGACTAGTTGCGCATCGTACAGAAATTGGCGTCTTACCAGCATAAACTGGAGGTCACAGCGTGAATTACCCGAGTACTCGAAACAGAGGAGACGCGGCACACACTTTCATATGTTGACAACCTCGTCCATATCTCAGGAACGGGACAGTCATCATCCAATTGGGTAGCATGTTCCTAATACAGGCCCGTCCAGATGCATCAGGCTGACCGGCAAGAATGACAGGCGTGCGTGGATCAAAAAACTCATAAATCCATGAAGGGGAAGCCGTGTAGGAAGAAAGTATGGCAAATGAAATATCGGCTTTCTTAACAGCAAAATAGACGTTATTGCGGAGGACGGCGGGCAAAGCTGTTACGCACGGGGCCTAACACCTCGGATAGTCGGAAAGTTGGTTTCCCATCCTCTCTTGGTTGTGAATGTTTATTTCCAGTTGGTCGAAGTTCGCCATTCCAGAAGAGTTGGTTGATCACGGGGACTGTCTGCACAGCGGAAGCCCCAGAGCCGGAGCTTTCACGCGTGCTCAAGTTTGATGTTGATGATCTGCTCGAAACGGAGGATGCTGACTGGAGTTGGTTGACTCTGCGGTCAGTCGATTTGGCAGGCAATAGATGTGGTCGCTTAACAGGTGGCTGCTGTGACCCACCCCTGGCATTTTCGTTATTACCGTTCTCATCACGGAGACGCTTGAGTCTTGATAATCTCTCTCTCTCTAGCCGTGCACGCTCGGATAAGAACGTTGATGAACTTGATGAGGCCGCCAAGGTTCCATTTTGAGTAGCTTGGGTCTTCGGTGACATAGGAACAACAGCGTGACTTTTTTGAGACTCGACCCTGGATGCTTCAATGGCACGCTGGAGATCTGTCTGGAATTTTTGTTCTTCATCGTCGGAAGACGCTGAAGCATTCGTCGCCACATCGTTTTGGGTCCGTCGCCGGCTGCCGCGTGCTGGTGCGTCCATTAAGCTCTGGGCGATTGCTCTAGAGCAAGGTTTAGTGGCCAGGAACAGATATAGGTTTCATCTCACTTTGCAAGGTCGTCGTCAGCCATCTCGGGCCAACTTTCGAGACTTGTCGACGCACCCTCTCGAACTCCAGCGCTTCAGTCGCATCATATTGTTCATCGTTCAAAGCCATATTTATAGGTCACGTGGCTCGTCGGCTATTAATGCATGCCTTTTGACCCTCTACATGCATCACGACGATGGACCTATCGTTGTAATGGGATTATAATGGATTATAATCACTTTTCCTTATATTATTTGTTGGTTATAAGCCATTATAAGAACTATATTGATAGGTCCATTTCCGTGATGACTAGTGGGCCACACCCATGATGTAAGTTCATTCACCACAGCTTGCACTAGGAACGAAGTGACACTGAGGGTATCACAGTCCGGAAAATGAGCGGGTGAAGACAAATAGTAATGGGATGAGATCTCTGATACTAGCTAAGTTGCCTCAGAGTATCCGAGTTAATTGGCACAACTGAATTTGTTTTCCAGGTGATTCTCACTGCCCAAGCTTGCTTTCGTATTTTACTATATTCTGGTTGCAGTACTTTATGCCCATTGGATAAGGTGAGCTGGTTTTGATCTTGACCACGACGACATTGATATCGACCCCGCGGACTGGCGAATGGCTCGAAGTCGGACTGATCTCGTACAGCTGTCCCAAGCATGGGCTGTTTCGCAATTAGTGTCGGTGATGACAAGTAGCTAGGCACCTTGTTGTTCATCCTGGTGCACCTATCGAACGTCCGGCACGTCTCCTAACATTCCTTCCTCTGCAACACTCTTTGCAGCTCTGGTAGTATTTTATTATCCTCTGCGCCTGGTGCGCATCGATGATCTGAAGTACCGACATCGAATAATGAGATTTAGTTCGCTGCGGTCTCACACTGCTTCAATCAAACGTCGCGACGGAGGGCTTACGGTCGTCTTTGGGTCCGATGGTCAAGTCTCACTGTTAGGTTTCGATGATGGACTCGTGTCCCAAACGCTCGGAGTATCCCCCGTACGTTACATTGTTTGATAGAACCGGATTTAAGACTGATTGCAGCTTCTAGACGTCCACTGCAAGCAGCGCGGGTCTACTGACTTCAGGTACACCTTCTTTACTGAACCGACCAACCTCCATCTTATCTATCCCAAACCTTGAAGTTACATCTGCTTCCTTGACTGGCACACCGTCCTTGATGCCCACACCTATACCCACATCTGTCGCTTCTTCCTTGGCATCATCCAGTAGTGCGTCCTCGTCCGCTGCGACGGAGACAGACACCAACCTTCCATCCATACCAACTGCAAACTACCCGTCCCCGACTCCCACGGCAGTCTCCAGTCAGAGAGACCACGGCGTGGGGGCCCCATTCTATCTAGCCATCGTCCTCGCCTCTATATCGTTTGTTGGGTGTGTCGTAGCATTAATCGCATGGTGGATACGGTCGCGTGCTCGAAAAGTCGATCTCGAACATGACGATCCTTGGCATAATCGCGACACCGTCTCCGATACGGACAGTCCTTACGGTGGTAGCACGAACGGGTTCAAAAGGGGGACCCAGGCACACGCAGAGACGGAGACAGTGCGCTACCACCTTCCTGCGTCCATCGTCCGCAGGACCTCATACAACCTCGCTGTTCCACACACGATCCCCGATTTGGAAGCCGCCACGGCGCCTCGCGTTAACGTGAATGATCCACGTTCTCAGACCGGGAGTTCACAGCCAGACCTCTATCAGAATGTGCCCTCATCACAGATGACGAATCCCTATACACGTCCGGGAACGGACAGATCGCAGACAGGTTTCTCTGTTCGGGAGAGCACACATACGCTGGGAAGACTCCGTGTTGCGAACAGAGTGCCCGGAGACATCACCAGCGGGGACGAGGGTGGGATGAACTTCCCACACTTACAGAACCGCGCTGGGCTGTCTCCTGCTGCGAATATTGTCGGACCTGACGCCGTTCTGGCTGGAGAGAACGTGGCACAGGGCGCCCACCTTGATCAAAACGATGGGTCCGTCCAGGAAGGTCATGCCCCTTTGGAACCACCTGGACCTGCAACAGCTGCGTGGGGTAGGAGAACGGATACTGTCGCGGCTCTCCGACGCACACGTCGGCGAGTTCCTCAAACGACTCTTGAGACATATAAAAACCCAAAGTATGGCGGGTATTTCTATCCGATGCTGGATGGAGGAGCGAGTGGTGCGACGCAGCAGACCCCAGTTTCGGTTAAACAGGAAGGAGAGAAATCGGATGCACCGTCTGACCATCTGGGCTGGACGAGCACCCTCAAGTCGTCCTTTTGGCAGGCCGTGGACGCTGTAAAGGGCGGTCGATCCACAGATTCCGAAACCCGTGTGACGGATGCCAGAAGTAATTCCAAATTTACCCCTGCGCCTCAGCGGGTCGCGTCTCGACGTTCACCTGTCTCTCCCACTCATCCTGCCGATAGTTTCTCTCTCCCAGATACTGGCATGATTCGTTCACAAGCTACAGGACTGACGCTGCCCGACACGTCTACTGCTACTCGAGATACACCCCGGAACTCGATACATTTAGATTCCGGTAGTTCCTCGAGGACGAATAATTCAGAGTTGCCTCGAACTAATGAGGAGACCGCAGGAAAAGTCGACTCCCTTGTTCCAAGGGTGTCACACCTCAACTACGACCTCAGCTCAGGAAGAGATGGACGACATCCCGAATCCCTCCGACTTGACACTGGCAGTCTGTATTCGTCAGATTCTGCGGCGGCCCGCGCCAACTTGCGCAAGTACGGCTATGGGGACCCAATTCCGTCCAGTTGGTCAGCATTGGGAGCGAGGCGGGAGTCTCAACTAGACCTGGACCGCGTGTATCACCAGCCTCTTCCCCGACCGTCACTCAGTTCTAACTCTGGCTTGCGTTCGATCATACCCTCGCAGCTGACGTTGACATCTAGCCTTCGATCTAGTTCCGCGACCATGCGCGCCCGCACGCCAGGGCGCTCCGAGAGCAACGTCCTCGGTTCAGATGACGCTGGCACAGTGCGGTCTGGCAAGAATGCGCGTACGGAGAGTCGTGACGGCGAGACGGCGAGTTTGACGGATGCCATGTCCAGACACGACACGGTGCAGTCCGGACGAAGTACGGTGAGCCTCGGGACGGTGCCCCCACAGTCTTCCGCCGTCGTCGTCGCGATGACCCCGAGTTCGGGCGTGCTCAATCGTAAGAAGGGCGTCACGACCAGGCGGAAGCGGCCTAGACCACCTCTGCGTGCACCGTCCACGGCGTCGTCCATGCAGTCGATCTCGGAGGGCGGACTGTCCATCAGGGAGGTGGTGGTGAGAAGGGCATTGCTGGAGAGACGAAAGAGAGTCAAGGCGGCGGGAAGCCTGAAAAGTCGTGAGGAAGGCGTGTCGAACGACCCCCAAGTTGATTCGACGTAGTAGTGATAAATACTATTGTAGTGTCGTTCCCGACGCCCTGGAGCCCTCTTGGAGACAATTCCATGAGGAAATTATGGAAATCGTGTCGCAGCATGGTTGGTAGAAAAAGATGACGTTGCGGCTGCAGGCAAGCATTAATGTAAATGTTCGCTGGCGCTAGTAGTAGAGGTGCCGCAAGACAATCTTTAGATATCCCTTTGCATTGTTCAACAAGTTGACAGAAAGATTCTTTCTGCAAAGTTACTACGTTATCATCGACTTGTGCTGTCAAGCTATGTCAGACTAGTCATTGCGGCCGCAACTCGGACGAGGCTCAAAGCATTTACTGCAACTCACCTGAGGAAATTAATCTTCGACTTGAACTCGTGCATCGACTGCAGAAGTGACACGGAGTGTGATCCAGGATCCTCTTTCGACCCATCAAGACATGTGGAGACAAACCAAAATTTTACCCAATGAGAAACTTCATAGACTACGGAGGTGACGAAGACGACATCAGATGTCATCTACAGGGTGTCGGGTACCATCTCTCTCGTCCAAATCGACAATTGACTAGTATCGTAAAGGACGGTGTTGACAGAAAAAGCCATCATCTCAGGAACGAGAATGCTTGAAGAATCAAGTTAGCGTGCCAGGACAGCAAATTTTCAGGTACAGCAAGACAAAGATCTGCGGATGATGATGGGCATGTTTGACGATAGAGGGCTGAAGCGCCAGAGTTTTATAAGTGATCATGAGGAAGTGTCGAGAGTATTAGTACTCATTGCCACGCACGCTGGACACGTGTGAACAAGAAGTTCGACCTTCGATGATGCTGTGGATTGCCCTCAGCCCGCGTTCTTTCCTCTCTTCTTCATTCTTCGTGTCGCGTCCATGAATGAAGGTCATCAGCACTCGGGACGATACAAACAAACGCAATCATGTCTTCATAACTTGTACGTGGCAGTCCGTCATAGCTTCAGAGAGATGAGTCGCTGCCCGTTCTACAGACATCTGTGTCACACACCTTGTGTCTGGCCCCCACCGCGTACCGGCAGGGTTCTATGTTGCTACAGAAATCAATGCAAAAATCACCAAGACTTTGAATAAGCCCGGATCGGTAGGCGAGGATGCGGTGGAATGGGAGACAGAGATCCTCTTGTGAGTCATCATCCTGCCAAGTTTTGTTAGCCCTTCTAAAGACCCAATGACAAGACCATCGGAACGATCATCTTCCGTTTCCTTCAAGGTCTACGGGTCAATGCAACATGGAACAAGGCAAGGAAATGGAATATTACTTCGCCGATTCAAGACCACCGTGGGAGACGTGCTCGACTCCAGCGAAGAGCTCCAGCGTAAGTAACTTTATTATTGTCATACCCACTCTCCGACATCCCGCGATAGCCATCAGATTTCTGGATAAGGAAGGGTTTTTCTCGGGTTCCTCGCTCAGAGTCGTCACCGAACAACGGATTTGCAGTGTCGATGCGCCTGCAACAAGATCCGGGGTGAGTGTTATGTTGATCTTGACGCGCCCTCACCTCATGGCTAGGACAATAGCTTTCCGAATCGGATACGAGCCAGCTGACGCAGTTCACAAATGCTGGGCTTCACGCTCTCCTACGTTACCGCCGGCTACGCGTCCAGAAATATCTGGACGACGCCATCACACATTTCGAGCGCGCCCAGGATATATACTCCCCGGACCACTCCAATTATTCCGCCGTGTTGTTTAACTTGGCCACCACGAAGTTTATCCATTGTCAAGACAATAAGCATTACCACGATTTGAATATTCCAATCACACTGTATCAAAAAGCATTCCAGCTTCGCTCTGGTCATTACGCAGATCGCTGCATGACATCATTGGATCTCTGCTTTGGTCTTCTGGGATATTTACGGAGACCAGACAACAAAGCAGACAGGACGAGAGCCGAAGATATACTCCCCAGAGTGGTAGAGAGCTATGCATACCAAGTAGCATGGCTTTCACTGCGGATGGCTGGGATCTCCGTGTCAATTCGGTCGAGGGAATTTGGGATCACCGAGACAGGTCGTGGTGATGAAGAATCGATACGGAGCGCACGTACTGTGCTGCCGGATTTCTCAGAGTTGGATCCTCGTCTTGCGGAATTAACCATTCGTGGGACGTTATTGTGTTGTCGGTTCAAGAGCAGTGGCAACCTTGTAGACGTTAACCAGGCAATCTTGATGTTGGAAAAAGCCGTGCAGCTGGCTCCAGATGGACACCCGTTCAAGCCGACTTCATTGAATAGTCTCGGGAGCGCACTAGGTTTTCGCTTTCAGCATCTTGGCCACCTCACAGACATCAGCAAGGCCATCTCGATTTTTGAACAGGCGTTAAGTCTCATATCCGATGATGATCCCGACAAATCAACCTCGTTAAGCAACCTTGGGTCCTCGTTGTTTCGTCGTTTTGAACGCCTCGGTGACCTCTCCGACATTAACGAGTCCATTTCCATATCTGAGACATTACTGCGTCTCACCCCCAATGGCCATGACGACAAGCCGACTCGGTTGACCAACCTCGGGAACTCACTATATCGTCGTTTTGAGCGCCTTGGTCACCTAGCAGACATCAATACGTCTATTTCGATACAAGAGGAGGCCGCACACTTGACTCTCAATGACCATCCCGACAAGCCGGTTCGCTTGAGTAACCTCGGAAACTCGTTCCTTCGTCGGTTTGAGCGCCTCCGCGACCCCGCAGACCTTAACAAATCCATTTCGTTGCAAGAGGATGCAATACGTCTTGCTCCCGACGGCCATCAGTCTTTGACCAACCTCGGACTCTCGTTGAATCGTCGCTTTGAGTATCTCGGCGAGGTCGCCGACGTCAACAAGGCTATTTTGACGTTAGAGGAGGCGTTGCGTCTCACTCCCAGTGGTCATCCTAACAGGCCATCGCAACTAAACAACCTTGGGATCGCATTGTCTGATCGCTTTGAACGCCTTGGCGACCTTGCTGACATGAACAAGTCTATTTTAACGCTTGAGGAGGCAGTGCGTCTTACCCCTACTGGCCATCCCGACAAGCTGGCTCGGATGATCAATCTCGGGGGTTCATTTTCTAGTCGTTTTGAGCGCCTCGGCGACCCCGCAGACATTAACAAGTCGATTTCGATTGAAGAGGAGGCAGTGCATCTTACTCCCAATGATCATCCCGACAAGCTAGCCTGGTTAAGCCATCTCGGGAGCTCATTATCTACTCGCTTCGAGCGCCTTGGTGACTTTTCAGACATCAACAGGTCTATCTTGTTGAAAGAGGAAGCAGCGCGTCTTACTCCCGATAGTCACCCCAGAAAGCCAGCTCTGTTGAGCAGCCTTGGGTCCTGTCTATCTACTCGCTTCGATGCCTTAGGTCACCTTACAGACATCAACAGGTCCGTTTCGGTTCTAGAACGGGCAATACACCTCATTCCCAACGACCATCCTGGCAAACCAGCTCATTTCACTGGCCTCGGGAACTCACTGCTTCGTCGCTTTCAGCACCTTGGTAGCCTCGCGGACATCAATAAGTCCATTCTGTTATTAGAGGAGGCACTGGATCTCACTCCCGATGGTCATCCCGGTAAGCCAACCCGGTTGAACAACCTCAGGAACTCGTTGAGTAGTCGCTTTGAGCACCTCGGTGACCTCGCAGATGTCACGAAGTCCATCTCGCTAACGGAGGAGGCACTTCATATTACTCCTGATGACGATCCTGATAAGCCAGCGTGGTTGAGCCACCACGGCAGCTCGTTACTTTGTCGCTTCGAGCGCCTTGGTGAACTTGCAGACATTGACAAGTCCGTCTTGATGCAAGAGGAGGCAATACGTCTCACTCCCAATGGGAATCCTGACAAACCAATATGGTTGAACAACCTCGGAACCTCGTTGTCAAGTCGCTATGAGCGCTTCAAGAACATTGTGGATCTCAACATGTGCATTTTAGCGCAAGAAGAGGCATTATATCTCACTCCCGATAGCCACCCTGGCAAACCAGCTCGGCTAAACAATCTCGGGAACTCGCTTTGGCGCCGCTTTCATCGCCTCGGTCATCTAACAGACTTGAGCAAGTCCATCCCAATGTTCGAAGAAGCATTACATCTCACTCCGGATGGCCATTTTGACAAGCCTGCTTGGCTGACCCATCTCGGTAACTCGCTTATAGACCATTTCAGGCATTCACACGATCCCTACAGTCTTTCCACTGCCATTTTGCACTTCTCACTGGCCAGTCGTGCCCCCACGGGTCCTGCTTATATCCGCTTCTCCGCCGCTCGCGGCTGGATCTCGTCTGTTCGGCTAGAAGGCAATTCTCAATCTCTTCTTGACGCATATACCGCTGCAATCAACCTTCTTCCGGAACTCGCATGGGTCGGGCTTCCACTCGCAGAGCGACACCGCGTACTCCCCGAAGTTGCTGATGTAGTGCGTGACGCTGCTGCGGTTGCAATTGAAGCTGGTTGT
>JBBPKR010000273.1:0-12836 GCA_038089375.1 Pseudoaustroboletus valens | reverse complement strand
AGAAAATCTATCTACCACCACTAGGATGGCATTGAACCCATTTACTTCAGGGAAGCCCGTCATGAAATTGGCGGCCACATCTTCCCAGGGTCCTTTTGGTATCTCTAATGGCGCTAGAAGACCTGCGGGGGCATAATTGGCAGGTTTCATGCGAGCACATCTTTCACATGTTTTACAATAATTTACAATATCTTGTCGATGGCCCGGCCATTTATAATAGCGGGTGAGCAACTCCGCAGTCTTTTCTGCTCCTTTGTGTCCGGCTAGCGGATGGTCGTGATAACCTTCTGTCGGAGATGCGTGGGTACCCATATTTTCTTGTCGTACATCCAGGTACCTAGTTTATCCACACTGCCGTCGGGATTTCATATGGAATCGTGTGCTTGTAATATTCGTTCAAATAGGCTTTTCTCAGAACCTAGTTGAGCGATGATTTTGTCGGGAGGAATGAATGTGACGTCACGGTTATCGTTTTCAACTCCGATGGCGTGATCTTCTCGTCTAGACAAGGCATTGGCTTTTCCCATAGAGGTGCCGGGTTTGTTGATTAATCGGTAATCAAATCTTGATAAGTGTTACGGTCGAGGATACCCCCTCCCCTTTTTCCCCCGTCATTAACGAAGACGACTGGAACGCGGCGCTTGCACAAGACTGCTCCCCGGTGGAGTGGCACCAATACTTTCGTTTCTCACCTTCTCCTGTGTCTTCTCCTGTGCCGACCACTGCCTTCTAGGCAGTGCTACTTATTTATGACTCGTTTCCCATCACAGACACTGCCCTCCTCAGCTATGCTCTCTTACGCATAGCCTCGTAGTTCCTTTTATATCCACTGACTCGGTATGACTCATCTTGACTCATAGTACCGGCCCTAAACTAGTTCAAGCTCCGCTTGAACTCGTTACGATACCCTATATAAACCTCTCTCTCTTGTACTTCCTTCTCTAACCTTGATCTACACAATACCACGTAGTTTCAAGTCTGTTGGTTGATTCTTTCTACACCATCCTCCAGTCTAAGCCAGGCCTTAGACTCCTCAACGTCGTTGCTGTCTTCATCGTCGAAGGCCGCTCCTATCCCTAGGTAGGGAACCTCTGTCAGTGAGAGCTGAACCTCTCCAGGTCTACTTCTAGGACTCCGTCCTATGCCACCTGCGTCGAAGGGAGTCTCGGAGACTTCCTGCCATGGCCGCTGTCGTCTACAGCTGTCGCTCACATCAGTGAGAGAAGGGTACCACTTGACACCGTAACCCCTTGGTACATCACTTGACACTACTGGTCGTGTCACACGTTACACGTGACGGTCACACGTAACAATAAGTATTGAGCCCATCGCGCCTGGCGTTGGCTCAAGTTCTGCGAGGACATAAAGTATTGCAGATTTTTATGATCTGTCCATATTTCGAAAGGGAAATGTGCTCCTTCTAGATGGTGGCGCCATTATTCTAACGCTGAAATGATGGCCAGCATTTCTTTGTCCGCAATTGGGTAATTCCTTTCTTCCGGTGACATCGCATGCGACATGTAGGCTACTGGGTGCCACTTGTCTTCCTTTTGCGTAGATAGGATGGCGCCCACAGCGAAGTCCGAGGCGTCACATTCTACCCTATACGGGGTGGTGTCATCCGGATAAGCTAATACTGGAGCGGTGGTGAATTTTAACTTAAGCGTCTCAAACGCGTTTTGTTGATCTGGTCCCCAGATCCAAGGTTGCTCTTTCTTTGTTAGGTCATGCAGAGGTCGCGCTACCTGGGAGTATCCATTGATAAATCTCCGGTAGAGGTTGGCCAGCCCTAAGAAGCTTCTCACTCCTTTTATGTTGGTGGGGGCTGTCCATCCCGCTATCCCATTGAGCTTAGCGTTGCTCATGACTACTCCTTCTGTAGATACATCCATTCCAAGCATTTCTACTTTGGTCTGGAAGAAGGAACATTTTTCTGGTTTAACAAAGAGATCATGTTTCCTAAGTCGTGCCAGCACTTCTCAAACCTTTTTTGCGTGTTCTTCTCAATTGGGGGTGTTTGTAAAGATAAGGAGATCATCTATGTATACAATCACTACGTCTTCCATATCACCAAAGATCTTGTTCATCATTTGTTGGAACGTGGCAGGGGAATTACACTGCCCGAAGAACATGACGGTGGGTTTAAAAGATCCTTTGTGACAAACGAAGGCGGCTTTCCACTCATCCCCTTCCTTTATTCGTATGTTGTTGTAACCCCAACGAAGGTCCATCTTTGTAAAGAGCTTAGCTCCTTTTAACTTATCGATTAATTGGGAAATGAGAGGCAGAGGGTAGTTATTTTTCACGGTTCCCTCATTTAGATACTGGTAATCCATGACCATTCTCTTCTTTCCTTCCTTCTTTGGGATGAAGAAGACGGGCGAAGTTTGGGGGGATTTGGATGGTCGAATATACCCTTTGGATAACTGGTCGTCTAGGAATGCCTGCACTTCGGCTTGTTCATCCGGGCTCATGGGAATCACTCGACCCTTTTTGGGTTTGAAATCGGGCTTTAGATCTATTGCGTGATCCCACGGTTTTCGTTCAGGCATCCTCTCACTCGCCTTCTTCGAGAAGACATCTAAGTAATCGTGATACTCTTTGGGAACTAGATTGAACGGTTCTTCGAATACAGGTGTGGCTATCGTATTTAATCTGGTTTGCCCTCTCGTATGCCCGTATTGGTTTTCCCATTCCTCTAACCTATTCTGATAAGAAGCGTTCAACGCTTTGCACGATTCTGGGCATCTTGTCATGGCTACGTGACCCGTTTCCCAGTTGATTCGGGGATTATGGTGTCGTAACCACGTATTGCCAATGATCATCTGGTTCCTGCCCAGATTGGTGACTTCCACCGTGAGCTTCTCCCGGTGTCCTTCAAAGTCCAGCACTAGCACCGCTCAGTGGGTGATCCCGCCTGCTTGGTTTAACGTGTTATCGGCGTTGTACATGGGAATGAGTTGTTCCAGGGGTTCCATGGGAATGCGATGGTGCATAGCCCATTCTCTATCGATAAAAGTTCCCCCTGCGCCACTATCCAATAGCGCGTTGACAGTAAGGTTTTGGTATTTTTGTATTATTTTTATTTTTATGGTGAGTTCTCCTTCGAGGTTGATGACTCGAAGGTTTCTAGGAGTCGAGCTTTCCTTGAACTCTTTCTGAATAGTTTTCATATTATACGTGACGGGAACGAAGGTTGGTTCTTGTATCGTACATTCCAAGGGTTCAAATCCTTGGTCAATCAATTCTTGGTATGGTTCTACAAATATATTTTTTTCTTTATTAATGTCGGAATTAAACACTCCTGTCGTGGAGCTGCGCTCATTTTGAGACGCCGACACATTAGACTCAGGGAGGCTACCCCATCGTGAGTCTAAATTTTCTTCTGTTAAGTGGGAAAAACTATTATGAAACGATTCTCTAACTACATTATCTATTTGGGGTGACCGAGTGCTCGATCTTGTCACCCCCGC
Organism: Pseudoaustroboletus valens; assembly: GCA_038089375.1. NCBI lineage: Eukaryota > Fungi > Basidiomycota > Agaricomycetes > Boletales > Boletaceae > Pseudoaustroboletus > Pseudoaustroboletus valens. The sequence continues at coordinate 9,363 of JBBPKR010000273.1, read as the reverse complement.
CCTTTTCCCTTGGCTTCCGTTTCTTCTAGGTCACAGAAGTAGGCCCTCATGGCCTCATAGTCCATTCCTTGGACCGCCTTAAGCCGACAGTCAGGCTCTGCCTTTGATGACGAGGCGACCACCCCGGAACTATTTGTTATAGCGGCATTCTCCGCTTCCTTTCCCACAACGCTTATCTTCCGTCTGCATCGGGCCTTGTGACCCCCCCTTGACCATCCGCACTCCGTACATCGTGTCGAAGGTTTGGGGCATTCCCTTGACATATGCCCTTCTGCCCCACAGTTGAAGCACCCCTTGGGCGGCGCTGTATGAGTGATGGTGTCTACGTCCATCACATTGGGGTCTCGGTAGGGGGTCCTCTTGACCGCGGGCTCCCGATCACGAGTCTCAAAGCTCTCGATGGCTTCCGCGTACCGCTGGATAAGTGGGATATAGTCAGTGACCAGGACTTCCCGCTTGTCGTCCAAGAAGATGTGGCGGATGACATCTTGTCGGACCGCTCGCTCCAGAAGACCAACCCCCTTACTATGGGACACCAAGGCCATGTCGAACAAGGCCAACCATTTGGTGAGGAAGACCTGGGTCCGCTCCCCCCTTCGTTGGGTCAGGGTGCGCAGTTGGTGGCGTGCCAAGTCTTTTTCATTGCCGATGGTGAATCGGCTTCGAATCTGGGCCTCGATCTTGTTCAGGGTAGGGTACTCGTGGGGGTCTTTTCCCCAATGCTTCCGGATCTCGTTCCTGGCCCAAAGGCCTGCTCCGTTTTTATCCATGTCCCCAGCTTTGGATCCTACGCGGGATAGGATCGCCAACGCCTTGTCCTTGTTCATGGCATATGTTTCCTTGTGGAAGTCGAGGTATACCAAGACTTTTATCCACCACTCTTCAAAGCGCTGATAGGCCCCGTCGAAGTGACTGGGGTCAGGTACTGGAACGATATTTTTCCGGACTTCGACGGATGCGATGGGAACGGCAGGGTTCTGTTGGGCCCGCAGTGTTGCGAGCGTGGCGGTGAGGACCTCGATCTGGCCCCGTAGTTCGTCCAGCGTGACTCCGGACATCCTTGTTGTTGGCTCCTCAATTGAGGGGGACGATGGGTGGGAACTCGAGGAGGAATTCTCTACGTCCGACGTAAAGGTGTTCGTCGTGTACGTAAATTGGGAGAGTTCCCTTTAGGAGATCGAGGCAGTCCTGGATAATGATTGGGTTGGTGGTGCCGGTGATCTCGAAAAAGAACTGCCTGTCAGGGATACCGTTATCCGACGGACCGGGGGTTGCAAGACGAGGTACAGAGAAGGTCGGTCGGACCTGTAACGAGACGTTGCCGAAGTGTACGGCCAGGGTGACAATCTTCGCCTATCTACAGGCGCGCGAATTTCGCAGGAGGGTGGTACTTGCTGCAGAGTTGATCGAGAATGGAGGCAACGGGTTCTGCCTGGCTACGGCTGATGACTTTAGTGCGCCGAGACTTCAACTCTTATTTAACAACGACAGAGAGTTGACCTTCGTTGTGTGGAAAATACCACAATTACCCCTGATCGCACCTTGGGGAACACCGAACAGTGTCAAGTGCTAAAAACTAATTACGAGCGGCGAAGCGTGTCCTCTCGAATGAGGTCAAGGCCTTCGCAAAGCGAACTTGTTTGTAGGATAGTCAATCCTTTCACACAGCAGTTGAAGCCGCAGTTGCTTTCTGCGCCATTGACTCAATGGTAAGGCCAACCACCTTAACCCTGGTGTCCGGGTTTGCACGAGTGCAAGAAGTGACGCTTGACGAGAGGCGAGGGAAACAAAAGAAGAGATGAAAGAATAAGTGAAGTGGGGGTTGTGACGTAACCCAGTCACGGGGAGAGTAGGTAGTAGAGAAGGTAGTTTTGTCCTTTGAAGGCGACCCTAAGACAGATGTCTAGGACCTACTCTTCAATACCGGAGGACACGACTTAAGGATGAGGAGCACTTGTTAGGGGAATCCCAACAAGGACAAAACTGGTTTGTCCAGTTGGATGTTATTGCATTATATACTACTACCAGCTGCGCACAGACCAAGCTGTGTCAGGTACTATCTATGATAAGGGTTACTATACATGGTTACATGAGTCTCACGATCGTGGGAATAGAACTAGAAGACGATGGAGATTAAGTACACATGGAGATAAGAGATAAGGGCCTAGACCGGTCACATGATCTGGTCATGTGATGTGTCATGTGATCTAGTCACGTGCACAAGCTAGGTGAAAATGAACGGATTTGTAACAGCACTGCTCCAGGAGAGCACAGTGGCATGTTTGATCGTCCAGGAGGAGAGACACAGATCATTGATCAATGTTAACAGCAGTTACTGTTGCCTTCTGACTGAGCAGCTCAGGAGACGATGAACAGACAACATCCCCTTCTATCCAGAACTGGGCAGAGAAGAGGAGGTAAGTTTCCTCTATTAAAGATGGGTCAATTCCGGCTTGCGCATGGAGGATAAGCTCTTCCGGATGAGGAACGAGCACGCATTCAAGATTGCCCTTCTCCTTCAGCGAGAGACAAAGGAGACCGGCAAAGTATGAGACATCATTGCATTGAAATGCAGTGATGCCCCTCGAGTTCTTGATTACGGTGAGCTGTAGCCCAGCTTCGTGAGTGGTTTGCCAAACGAATAAAGCCTGAATACGTTGCGACTTTTCCTTGGGAAGGTTGTATGGACGCTCGCATGGCACGACTAGAACATCAACCATGTCATCATCACACCTCAGGACATATCCAATGTCCTTCCTGTACCTGCCCTTCCTAATTCGCACCCAACTTCGGCAAGGTAGAGTAGGACCTGCAGAGAAGATTTGACTGGCCTCCGTGGGGGGGACTAGAGTGATATCGTGTGCCACTTCTCGGTGGGAAGGGGCGATAGCACGCCAGATCTCTAAGGGACTGGAAGCTTGTACATATAGCCTTCAAGGGAGCCAAGGGATGATCAGAACCCCTGGCAAATGAGGCTTCAAGTCTTTGAGCATGAAGCGAGTGGTGTGTTCTATAATGAAAAATGTCTATGAGCATAGCACACTCAATAGTAAAGATCCATCACTCACGAGAATAAAAGCTGATGAAATAACAATCAATATTGATGCGCTCCCCTTCTGATGGTGCATATGAGACACGATGGGCATCACCATAACGATTGGCGATGTCAGTCAGATTTGCGGCAAAAGCATCCCGTCCTGACCGCTCTATGCACCTCAAACGCGAGAGATCTTGCTGAATCTTCTCATCTGACTCTGACTCAGATTCTTCTTCGGCTTCATCCACAGTATCAAGGTCAAGGTATTTGCTTATATTGAGCTTGCAGCGTTTATGCGACCGCCCAAGAATTTCGGAAGGTCTCTGACTGGACGACACAGCCTGTGGTGAAGATCCCGAGGGAGTCACAGTGTTTGATTCATTGTCAGAAAGGGAGATCCCATGAGCCCTGGCATCATTGATGACAATATCGACAGCAGAAACAGGATGATCCTCGCTGGGGTCCGAGACAGCATCAACCTTCCGGAAGGTTTCCCTCCACTTAGTGAAGTCGTAGGTCCCGAGGCAAGATAACTCTTTCTCCAGCTCGACAATTGTCATAGCATCAGCGGCCCATCACTTTACTAGGAGCCAAGCAGCGTGAGTTTCAACAAGAGCCGGCATAACGTGCACGCATTACTGAACAAATGGGTTAGTACAACTGGCAAAGAAGACCTGAGGTTTACGGTGATTAGCATCCGCGCGAAGGGCGAGCGAGTCTTAAGGATACTCACTCAATTTAAGCTTGCCGACAAACATGTTTTCTGAGGATCCTAGTCACCGCTGTAGTCTGTACCAATTCTCAGAAATGGAAGCATTATGCATAATAAATGATACTTGCAATCAACTGTTGGATGCTATGTTCTCCAAATGCAATGTATCGCCTACTGCCTACTGATACTATGAGGTGCTACAGAATCGGGAAAGAGTTACATCAATGATGCGCGAAAGTACTTAAACTGGAACGAACCTAATTGGGTAAGCGAGTTCCCACACCACAATCGCTGCACCACCACCACAATCGTTACATCGCCATATATGGCGATGAATGGCAATTCATCCACACCTAGTCGTAGAGGCGTACATTAGCATTGTCGTCGGAGCTCGTGTGTTAATGTACTACCGTCTACCCATGTCCTCCGATAGACATTTTCAACTGAGATGTTATTTGACGTTATGCATTGTCAAATCCTTACACTACTACTACTCGTAACTGTAGTACTACGCATGTGAATGGGTGGGAAGAAAAGTCCTCAAATTGGAGCATCGGGCTTATATACTGGAATGAACTCAGTCAAACTCAGCCGGAAAAGTGCGGCTGACAATGATTTCCATATGCGGCGATGACTCGTTTCAACTCAGCCGGGAAAATGCGGCCGACGACGATTTCCATATGCGGCGATGACTTGTTCCAGTATTTAAGCCCAACAATTTCACATGATTCCTCTTTCCTGTTTGATCATCATCTCATGGACAGTATTAGTAGTTTTAGTTGTAGTGTTGTACTAGCTGATCTGAGCTGATGGTGAACTCATCACCATCGTTTGAAACAACGAGAAAGATAGTAGTTTTTAAGTCAGATGACCTGAGTGTCCAATCGATGGCTCAGTGTTCCAGTGTCATTGGTCGGTGTTCCAGTATCATTGGTCGTTTCATCTCCCCTGACGCTGAAATATTATACATGAATACTGCGTAGGTGTTGCAAGGCAGACGATCCAAGCCTCTCCCCTATGCCACCTGCGTCAATTGCACATAGCTCACCCGCATGGACTTTATGCTCACGCTCCTCGTGCGTTCTGTCAACTTCATTTTTACGCCCTACTGATATTACCTCCCTAGGTGATGTTGTCGGCTCATTATCATGGTTCATCAGCTTGATTCTACCATTATTGTAGTCTTGATCCTCATGAATACCTGGCCAGTCTTCCTTTCTCTCTAGCACACTATACCGAAGGTAGTCGAGGAAGGCGACGACGAGAGGGCGAAGATGGAAGTCGGGCAACTAGGCGTCTGGTAAGGACGGCTAGAGGGAGGTCTTGGACTCAAGAAGCCAATTAAGGCTAGAGGAGAGGACAAGAGACGATCTATTGCAATCAATCTCAAAGAGGTAAAGACTAAGGAGACAAGTAGTCGATGAGGGTCTTTATACTACTGACTATGGTGCACGGACCATCTACTGGGAACCAGCCCTAAGGTAGCCTTAGTCACTACATGACATCACCGATAAGGGGCAGCCAATGGCCGTAAGGGCGCAAGGGCTCAGGGTATGACGTCAGAGATAAGAGAACATGTGTAGGGGCTAGACCCTAGTAAGGCACATGACGAGACAAGTACTCACAATCAGGTGACTGAAGGGTCACGTGACTAGATAACGATAAGTCGGAGGTCAGAGATCAGCGGAGAATGCTGAGCGGAGACCGAAGAGTTAGGAATCAGCGAATGATTCGTAACATTCTCCACGTCGCGAACGCGCTTGAATCAGGGTTCTGCTGTTCTACTAGTTGTTGCAGCAACAACAACTGTATGTTGCTGTTTATTTCTACTTGCCGAGATGATGACTGTGACCATATATTTTGCCAGTAATCCGATCTGGCGATGCGATTCACTTCTTTGCCACGAAAGCGCGAATTCTGGTACATTGTGTAAGTCTAGATATATTACATTAATCGTCTGAGCTCACCATTTCTTGAACGACTAGGATCACCAGGATGATAGTCACGAGATGGGTCATTGCCTGGAGGGCTACGCGGAATCCTGACCAGGAAGCAGGATTCTTGGAGTCTGTTGCTAATGAGTAGTTCTTCTTCCATAAGGAGATATACGTATCCCCCTCATTACTAGAGGAGGCGGCGACGAGGAGCGATGAGTTGCCATCATCATGAGTCTGATGGGTAAGCACGAGTAGTTCGCCCTCTGCGTTGAGACTTACTGTTATCGTTTGGACTCGTCCTACTTGGGAATGCCTCAGGGTTTGAGCGAGTGTTCCAGTACCTTTGTGGAAGACATGCACTACCCCGCCTTCCCCACCACCAACGATCATCCTCCCCTCTTCAGCAAATGCGACTTGCTTCGGGTAGGTTTTTAGTGGTTTTGTGTTATATGATCTAACACAGGCCCCATCCTCTAGACGGTGTAGGCTGAATCCGCTCACAGTGTTATCGACGATAAAGTAACTTCTGGTTTGATCAAGAGCAGCTCCGCCACTGCAATCCCATTATTCAGATGCACAAGAGAAGTATGGAACTGTGGCTCACATTAGCAGTCCGGTAGACTTCATGGCCAGAAGTACGTCATCCACACTTCGCAAGGTATGTCTGTGAGTAGTATGTCAATCTCACTCATCGTTGCGATGCTTATGGACTTACATTGCTCCGTCGTACATTCCAAAGACTATGATGTCGGCTCCTTGAAAATATATGGCTCGTGGAACGGTAGTGGCAAGTTGTACGCTAAAAATGTTTGTCAGGTTGAGTTTGGTGTCCAGGGCCCAAAGCTGAGCAAGCCTGTCGCGTGTGCCCGTGATAATGCAAGTAGCACCATCCAAGTTATAGTGGCTTATACTCATAATCTCCTGCCCAGTACCGATGTGTCGTGAGTACATTTCATTGAATTCTGTTGTGGTGTCTGCATACTGCCACCATAGTACAAGATATCCAAGCCCCATGCCAGAGCAAAGTACTTTTTGGAGGTCGGTGATCCTTGATAGCCATGACATGCAAGTGATTGGATCGCCGGGGATTCGCATCTGAGTTGGTTCTGTGAGCTGGCACATTTGCTGTAGGTCCCACATGCGCAATCCGTCAAATCCTACTCATTATTAGTTTTTGGTATGATGAAATAGGGTCATACTGACCACCACTTGCTAGTAAATTTCCAGAGTTAGATACCGCTAAACATAGGATTGCGTCTTGATGTCCGGTGAGGCGACCGGCTAGTTTATACTTGGATTTCGACAAGCGATTCAGTGGAGACATTGTATGAAGTGAGTAAGCAAAACTCCTGGTCTCATGATATATATAAGTCTCACCGGCATCAGTCAGATCACAATGAACAAGAATTGCCAAGTCGTCAGGATGATGTTATTGTCGTATTCATTTAGTAGGTAAGTAAGCCTCACCTGTGCTAGTCAGATTACAATAATCACCCTGTCGTCCAGGTTGTCTGGACGATGTTATTGTTGAAGTGTAGTATTCATGATTCGGTCATTTGTGTTTGGAATGTTGCTAATCCTCCATTTTTCATAGACTTATGCCTTGTTTCAATAATGTTTCCAAGACAATGGCAAAGCCACCATGATGTAATCACCGATTATGATCGGCTAGTCATTGCCTGCATGATTCCACTTTGGGAACCGGGGTTTGCCGGCTGAGGTTCATTCCAGTATAGAAGGGTCATCCAAGAACGTGGGGTTAAGTCAACTTGTGAGAGTGAGAGCGATTGGAGTGAAGAACTGAGAAGGGTTGACAATGTGGTATGCAAAACAGGACCGACGAAGAAAACTCGGGATTGGAGTTTGATGGAGCGCAGACTGGTCGGAGATTTCAAGCGGTGAACATCTCTGGGAAATGACACGCGTGTGGGAGACAGTATGGCGCATGCCCTGACTTCAGTCTCTTGGCACACGGCCAAAGAGACACTGTCTAGAAGAGTGACCAAGGCCTCAGGGGCAAACTTTGCCTTGCCTAAAAACAGGTAAAGTGACATGTTCTTGGCTGAATGAGGTTGACGATCACTGTCCTCTTAGTACCCTTAGCAACTTTCTGATGCGCCATCCTGCTGTACATTTCCTGAGTATTTGTGCTTCATATCAAACCTGTCCTAAAGGCTCACTCAAAACTTCTTCCAAGGGAAAAGTCACTCTTCCAGAACTATGTTGTCTTCGCGGTCCCATCGCATACATATCTGCCCTTGCTACACAGCTCAAAACTCTGGAGACTGTCATGTCAATTGCAATATTCATGGATAAAATCGCAGCACCAAAACGCTACCTATCGAAAGTCATGGGGTGCACAGAAAGGTTTCATCGGCTCAATGATCTAAGCATCTACTTTGACATCTTTGAACCCGTCCTGGAAGCAAGTTTATCCTTCCCAAGAGGCAAAAGCCGCACTTGTGGTGCAAGGTGGCTCCAGTTTGTTTGTCTTGGTGCACATGGAACCGTCGAGGGTGGGGATATTCTTGTAAGTTTTCTTTTTGAAATAGAGCATAATCTCATACTTTGTACCAGATCACATGCAGTGGTTGGCTCCCTGCTTTCCCAAGTGTTCTCCATATGAGATTGAGTCCATCCTATCATAATATTACAGACAGAGAAAACATCCAGGACGCCTTCTTACGCTCTGCTGCCCTGCAAGGGCGCTTATTGGAATTGTCAATGTCTTGAATCGGCCCCCACTTGTACTTGTATCTTACCTTACCTATGTACCACTACTGCTGTCCCACTGAACCCATCGCCCCCTGTGACTGCCTGTACTACACTCTATTACATTATCCAACTGAACTCACTGCCTGATGCCTTGCCAACCCATATCTTACGATATATGTCGTAATTACGGAATCAAGATATCAAAGGTATTATTAGGTTATTGTTGTTCAGAATATAGTGAGTGGTGGTGATTTTGTTTGGTGGTTATTAGCTCACTGACAGCAGCTATAGGTCGCTATAGGTCATTATTGTCTAGGTTTTAGCTCCATGGCGATGAGATGTTTATGGTTGATGGCATGCATTTAAACACTCGAGGTCTGATGTTCTTGCAGATCAATGGCACTCTTCTCATTTTTCAGCAGCTCAGTCGAAGAAGCGTTCCTACTTAATCCGCTCACACCCTCCAGCGATCTCCCTTTGGAAGGTCGGCAACAGGCAGACCCATGTAAGTGTTCCGTATCTGGTTATAGCGTACTTTCCCTGATGCCATGTTCTAGTCAGTAAATCATCAGAGCCTTCCAACTCGGACACCGACCCCGACACGAATGATCAATCTATGTCCCTCGTCATGCCTGATGTTGAAAAGGCGTTCCTGCTTAATCCGCTCACACCCTCCAGTGATCTCCCTTCAGAAGGCCAGCAACAGGCAAATCTGCGTAAGTGTTCCGTGTCTGACTATGGCATGCTTGCCCTGATCCCATGTTCTAGTCAGTGAATCCTTAGAGCCTTCCAACTCGGACACTGATCCCGGCGCGAATTGTTACGCGAAGCAGCATTCTGAGTCTTAGACCAAGGAGGAATCGCTCACGAAGAGACCGCTCCTTGGAGTTCAAAGACGAAAGAGAAAGGTCTCGATATCCAGACACACTGCTGGAACTCTCGGAGGACTAGAACAACGCTTG
>JBBPKR010000270.1:0-12847 GCA_038089375.1 Pseudoaustroboletus valens | reverse complement strand
TCATGTCAATACTGGATGGACCACCTGCAGCATGCTGATCCTGGTCTGGACCTGTTGACTGTGGTAACACTCTTCTTCAAGGAGTTCTTTGTCTACTGGGCTGAAGCTATTAGCCTGCTTTCACATTCCTCCCCACTGTTCATCCAATCTGCCCTAAGGACCTGCACCATACTAAAGGACTGGGCCAAGGTAAGATTGATCGCATGAGTATGAGGATGGATTCTGAGGTAGATTTTTCCAGGGTCAAGAAATTGGGATATTAGGATCAGAAGGATTGCAATTCATTCATGTGTTTGCTCCTGTCCTGAAAGAATGCACCCCATATGTGTACTTATCAGCCTTGCCCCAGACTCCCAGCAGGTCACCACTGTGGCAATTCTGGGATGATCACCTGCAAAGCATAGTTCAATCAGTTCAGGGCATCAAGCTCAATGGCCAGCTAATGTTCATACCATGCAAGGCCATATGTTGGGAGTTAACTGTGTTGTCTATTCACCTGATGGGACTCACATTGTCTCTGGCTCTTGGGATAGGACTATCAGAGTTTGGAATGCAACCACTGTGTGGCAGGTCCATTGGAGGGACACACTTTTGAGGTGGAGTCTGTTGCCTATTCACCTGATGGGACTCACATTGTCTCTGGCTCTTGGGACATGTTATGATCAACTGTGATGCATAACATGTGACATGACCAGTAGTGTCAAGTGATATGCCAAGGGGTTACAGCACAGAGCAGTACCCTACTCTCACTGATGTGAGCAATGGCTAGGGACACTAGCAGCCATGGCAGGAAGTTGTTGAGATTTCCTTCAACGCAGGTGGCATAGGATGAAGTCCTAGAAGCAGACCTGGAGAGGTTCAGCTCTCACTGACAGTGGTTCCCTACCTAGAGATAGGAGCAGCCCTGAACAACGAGGATGGCAACAACGTTTGAGGAAGTCTAAGGCCCAGCTTAGACTAGAGGATGAGGTAGAAAGGATCAACCAACAGACTTGAAACTACATGGTATTGTGTAGATCAAGGTTAAAGATACAAATGCGGGAGAGAGAGATTTAAATACTGTATCATAACGAGTTCAAGCTCCGCTTGAACTAGTGTAGGGCAGGCACTACGAGTCATACCAAGTCAGTGATGTAAATGGAACTACGAGGCTATGCGCAAGAGAGCATAGCCAAGAAGGGCAGTGTCTGTGACAAGAAACGAGTCATAAATAGGTAGCACTGCCTAGGAGACAGTGATCGGTGTGGGAGAAGGAGAGAAATGGAAATAGAGATCCCACTCTGCCGGGGAGCAGTCCTGTGCGAGCGCGGCATCCCAGTCATCCTCATTGATAATAGGTGAAAAAGGGGAGGGGGTATCTGAAGGCGACCCTAAGACACGAAGTCTAGAACCTACTCTTCAATACCGGAGGATGCGACTTAAGGATGAGGAGCACTCATTAGGGGAATCCCAACAAGGACAAAACTGGTTTGTCCGGTTGGTTATTATTGCATTATATACTACTACAAAGTGTGCACAGACCAAGCTGTGTCAGGTACTATCTACGATAAGAGTTACTATACATGGTTAGAGTGTTCTCACGATCGTGTGAAAAGAAGTAGAAGACGACGGGGATTAATACACATGGAGATAAGAGATAAGGGCCTAGACTGGTCACATGATCTGGTCATGTGATGTGTCATGTGATCTAGTCACGTGCAAAAGCTAGGTGAAAATGAATGGATTCGTAACATTACCCCCTCACTAGGGGTGAGATTCCAGATCATCCATGCGACATCGATCTGGAAGTGAAATTTTCATAGGGGCTAAAAAGCTCCCCAAACTCGGCCAATGACAGACCGTTTAGTTTCCGCGGCGCCGCCAGGTGTCGTCGATGAAATATTTTAATGGCGTCTGGGGCGTTCTTGAGACCAGATGCAGGCTCCCAAGTCCGCTCGTCTTCCCCATAGCCCTTCCAATGCACTAAATATTGAAAACCCCATCCAACAGGGCGAGAATCTATGATATAGTCAACTTCAAACTCCTCGGAGCCCTCTTCATCGACAACTATCGGGCTGGGCTTATCCACCGGCTGTCCTTCCACAGGGGGAAAGTACGGTTTCACACGGGAAACATTGACTGTTTCATGAATCTTCATACACTTAGGTAAATGTAAAGACACCGCATTACTCCCAACCACATCCCTGATCGTGTAAGGCCCTATCCAGCGCTCCGTTAATTTGCGGGAGGGGCGATCTCCCAATGTGAGGTTCTCCATAGATAGCCACACTTGATCCCCTATTTGGTAAGCCGGGGCCGGCACACGATGCTTATCCGCCTGCGTTTTCATTCTCTCACGAGTTTTCGCCAACGCGGTACGAGCATCCAATAATGCCTTTTTCATGTTCTCCGCAAAGGCAGCAGCTGCAGGCAAACGGGTCACTTTGGGCTCAATTCCCATTCTAGGGGTGAACACTTTGGTGAGCAAGAAAGGGGTGGCCTTCATAGCGGCCGACTGTGTATTATTGAAATTAAACTGGGCGAGGGCTAGCCATTTGACCCATTGATCTTGTTTTTCCGCTACGAACATGCACAGGTACTGTTGCAATTCCCTGTTGGTCCGTTCTGTTTGGCCATCCGTTTGTGGGTAATATGCAGTGGACATGCAGCGTTTGATGTGTAGCATTTTACATAAGGCTTCCATAACCTGGGAAGCAAATTGTGGTCCTCAATCGGACACCAGTGTGGTGGGAAGTCCATGATGCTTCCATACGTAATCCCAATATAAAGCCGCCGTGTTACGCAAAGCAGTGTTCTGAGTCTTAGATCAAGGAGGAATCGCTCACGAAGAGTCCACTCCTTGGAGTTCAAAGACAAGTAGGGAAGGTCTTGATATCCAGACACACGGCTGGAGCTCTCGGAGGACTAGAACAACGCTTGATTGCGTAGAACTAGCTAAAGAACAGGATTGTACTGCTACGGGTATTTAAGGATCGACCTTTAGTGCACAGACCAAGCTGTGTAACAGTAGAGAACGAGAGGGAAGCATATCGAGACGAAGAGATAAGAAGATAAGGAGATAAGGAGATAAGAAGATAGTGACTCATGTTGAATGAGTCACACTAGATAAGAAACGGGGTGAGATGAGTGGGCTAGCTCCTATTGAGCGAGAGAAGGTAACCAGGGACGATCAAGGGTTAAGGAGTAATGGAAAGAAATAAAAGAAACAATATCCAATGAAGACAACGGCAGATTGAGGGCGCTCTCCATGGCAACTGTAACATTACCTCTGTCGTAGGCTGGAGACTCTGTGTCCAGCAACAACTTATAACGCACTTCCTCCGGGATTCCCCCCAATAGCTTCGAGGTCCACCTCGCCTTCCGCCATGTGGAGTGGTTCTCTATCCTGTGGGCAGTCCACCGAGTAGTGACCCAGTCGTCCGCAGTATTGACATCTGTGTGAACAGGCACACTCCGCCACTGTAACTCCGGCCCTTCCGCAATGTTCGCAGCTATGATGAGGGCAGTACTCGAGAAGGTTATGTTCCTCTCCACAGAAGGAACAAGGGTCATCATGGTCCTCAGCGGACGCATACGGAGGTGGAGGAGTACTCCCCTCCTTGGCTGGTGGAGCAGGAGGAGGGACTGGGAGAGCGTCAGGGTCAAAGCGAGGGCCTGAAGTGAGGACTGGATAAGGGGCCCCAGGGGTCTGAACAGAGAGGGATGAGCGACGACGGGCGACAGCAGGGCTGCTGGTTTGTGAACAGCGACGATGAGTTGGGGAGGAGGAGCTAGACAAAGACGACGAAGGAGGGACTGGGTGTGAAGGATGACACGTCCTAGAGTGGGAGGTTGTAGAGGCAAGCGAGATGGGTGGAGTGATGCGTCTCGAGGGGTGAGGAAGGTGCGGTGTGAGTCTAGCCAGGTTACTTCTCTGGATTTGAGCTCGCTGCTTCTGAAAGGAGTAGAGGCTGGCTCGAAACCGACTCTGAAATGCCATGGCCTCTTCAGCGTAGTCATCTTGCCCTTGTCGAGTGAGGGAGCGCCACCAGCCACTGAAGGCGGAGAATAGGTCCCTGGGGTGGATGGAAGCTATTGCGTCATTAAGCTGGGCTTCCATGAGGGCGAGAGGATGCGTCGAAGGAGGGTGGAGAAACACACTTGCATGGCCCCAAAGAGAGTGGGGTCCGATGTGAGGTCGGAGACGGGGATCTGGGAGAAGAACAACCAAAGACGAACAAAAGAGAAGTAGATAAGAAGCAAATTACAAGCAGCCGGATCTCTATTCAAACCGATTCTTTCAGTGATGGTATATACGAGAGGAGGGGACTCAAGGGTTGCGGAAAGTATTTCATCCCTGATTTCGTCAGGGAGGAGGGACGGGACAATGGGGGCATTGGGATGGGTACGACCCATGGAGAGGTCGTAGTCGGAGTTGGTGTCAAATACCCGGGTCATGCCAGGGTCAGTCATGTCGATGGACCCAGACGGGTTATCCGTGTGGGCAGAAGAGGAGGAGGGGCGAGAGGCGGTGGCAGAGCGAGAGGCAGAGGAGAGGAAGTTGTATGCCATGGTGGTAGTTGTTCAGATAGGGAAGGCGGAGGGATGACTGGCCTTATAAGTGAGGAGGAGCTCATCGGAGTGGGAAAGGTTTGACTCGGGTTCCCAGGTATTTTCTGATGAAGGCCAGCCTTTCCAGGACACCAGGTATTGCCTCTTGCCTCGAGGTCCATGGTGTGAGAGAATTTGCTCTACTTTATACTCTTCTTCGCCCTCTATCTCCTCAGGGGGTGGAGATAGGAAATTCGGACCATGTTCCGCTGTCTCTCTATAGGTGGATAAGAGAGAAGCATGAAACACATCATGGATGTGCCATGTGGGGGGAAGTCGGAGGCGATACGCCACCGGAGATATTACTTGGGTTATCTCGAAGGATCCTTCCCTTCGAGGAGCTAGCTTCTTGGATGGATATCAAAGATGAAGGTTCCGATTTTCGAGCCAGACCTTATCTCTGACCTTCCATGGGGAGAAGCGAGATAGTGAACGTTCCTTCATGATCTGTCGGGATCTTTCATGTGCCGCCAGGGCTTCTTTCCTTCCTTCCTCGATAAGAGATAAGCGATTTTCCAGGGTTGGCAGGAAGGTTTTTCCAATTGGTGGATAAGCCCTGGGTTCGTATCCCATCATCAGGAAGAAGGGGGACTGGTTGGTCGACGAGTGAGTGGAGGAGTTGTGGACGAACTCCGCAAGGGGGAGTAGAGAGGCCCAGGAGTTGGGTTTTCCAGAGCAGAAGATGCGTAGGTATGTTTCTAGCTCCTGGTTTACCCATTCAGTTTCTCCGTCGGTCTGGGGGTGATAGGCGGTGGAGAGGGCGATATCATATCCAAGGAGTCGTGCCAGTTCCTTGGCAAATGCAGAGGCGAACTGGGGACCTCTATCAGAAATGCACTTATCATGTAGTCCGAATCTGGGGAAGATTCGTTCGAAAAAGAGGGAGGCTACCCCTTCGGCAGTGATGGAATCAGTGCAAGATAGAAAAAGTGCCCCCTTTGTAAGCCCATGGTTGACCACGACCAGAACAGCAGTGAAACCAGAGGAAGCCGGCAGCGAAGTGATGAGATCCAGCGAGATCTGCTGGAAGGGGCGAGTAGAGGAGGACTGGATCGGGAGGAGGGGAGGTTGAGACGGGTGGGTGTTAACTTTGTTGGCCTGACAAGTGGCACAACCAAGGATAAAACGGTGAACCAAGGAGGAGAGGCCAGGCCACCAGTAGTCTCGAGCAACCAGGTTCTGAGTGCGAAGGACACCCGGGTGTCCTGCAGTGGGGGAATCATGGCAGAGGCGGATGACATCCAAGTGAAGCGGTTTCGGAACGTAGAGGCGACCCTTGTAATACAAGAGGCCTTGCTCCGTTGACCAGTCCAACGCGGAAGCTCTAGGAAGGAGGGAGGATCCTTCCGCTAGGCAGGAGAGGGCTGAAGAGGCGAGAGAATCAGTGGAAGTGAGGTCAGCAATCTTTGCTGCGATGGCCGTATCTAGAGACCGGACGAAGAGGTGATCCGGAAGTAGGGTAACATCCACATTGTTGGAGGTGGTATCGACATTGTACTTGCGGGATAGGGCATCAGCTGGTGCCATCTGGGTGCCCGGGAGATGGTGGAAAACGAGATCAAAGTCCATCAAGAAGAACTGCCATCGAGCATGCCGTCTGGAGAGTCGCTGGGGTTGGCGGAAATAGGTTAGATTCTTGTGGTCGGTGAGCATAGTGACAGGAAGGCCAGTTCCCTGAAGATAGTGTCACCATTCTTCTAAGGCATGGATAACTGCCAGGAGTTCCCTGTCATAGACGTCATAGTTCCGTTCCACAGGGGAAAATGTTTTAGACAGGTAAGCACAGGGTTGAAGATCGCCATTGTCATTCCGTTGCATGAGCACCGCACCGGATGCGATGAGGGAGGCGTCAGTCATGACAAAGAATGGTTTTTCAACGTCAGGCATGCGGAGTAGTGGTTTGGAGAGGAAGGAATGTTTCAGCTGGTTAAAGGACGCCTGACATTCATCGGACCATAGCCAAGGGACTTCTTTCTTGGTGAGGTTGATCAGCGGTTGAGCAACTGCCGAGAAATTAGCAATGAATTTTCGGTAGAAGTTACAGAAACCAATGAAAGATCGAACTCCCTTCAGAGACTTGGGGGGTTCCCAGTCCTGAATGGCGGTGAGTTTAGCAGGGTCCATGTGTAGTTGTCCGGGTTGAATGACCAGTCCGAGGAATTCTACTTCTCCTGAGGCAAAAACACACTTCTCCAGCTTGAAATGGAGGTCATGTTCTCGGGCACGCTGTAAAACTTTCCGTACTCTTTCCCAGTGGAGGTCGAGATCGTTGTCAGAGTGGATCATGAAATCGTCCATGTAAATGATTAGCCATCCTTCAGCAAGGAAGTCACCAAAGATGTCATTCATCATTGCCTGAAAGGTAGGGGGAGCGTTGCAAAAACCGAAGAACATGACATTGGGTTCGAAGAGGCCAAAGGGGGTGATGAAGGCAGCTTTCCACTGATCTTCTGGTTTAATTAGGACATTGTTGTATCCCCAACGAATGTCTAGCTTGGTGAAGAGGGTAGACCCTTTCAGTTTGTCGACAAGGTCAGAGATCCGGGGGAGTGGATAAGCATTTTTTTACTGTGGCCGAGTTGAGATACCGGTAATCCTGACAGGGTCAAAGGGTCCCGTCTTTCTTTGGGACAAAGAAGAAGGGGGAAGCCTGTGGGGATTTGGACGGGGAGATCTTTCCAGATGTCAGGTGTTTGTCAATGAACTCTTTGCATGCTAGGAGTTCCTTGGGGTTGAGGGAATAGGCCTTGGCTACCTTGGGAACAAAGTCTTCCTTTAGTTCGATGGTATGGTCCCAGGGACAAGATGGAGGTAAGGATGAACCAGTGGGTTTTTCGAAGACATCCTTATATTCTTCGAGTTCCATAGGGAGAACAACCTTTTCCTTTGGTTGTTCCATTGCTATTTCAGTGGCAATGGTTGTCTTTCGCATGTCCAGATATTGAGAAAGGTAGGTGGTGTCGGGGGAGGAAGGTGGTTCCGGAATGGAAACTACTCCGGTCTTCCAGTTGATAAGGGGGTTGACCTTTCGAAGCCAGGGGAGTCCTAGTATTACCTTCTCCTTTCCGCATCTTAGGACGTAGAATTCTTTCTTTTCTTTGGTATTTCCTATCCGAAGATTGAGAATGGTCTTGTAGCGGATGATGCCTCCTTTATTGGGTGTTCCATCAACGTTTGAGGCGATGACTGGAACGGTCATTCGAGTGAGGGGGAGGTTGAGCTGAAGGGCAAGATCCCTATCTACAAAGTTACCAGTGGCTCCACTGTCCACTAGTGCGATTTCGTCAACGATTTTCTGTCCCTCTGTGGTGCAAAGAGTGATGGGAAGTTTCATAGAACGTTCTTTGCTACCGGTATTGTACACAGAGGCGATAGTTACTTTAGGAAGGGGAGACGTCGAGGCTTCCTTCCTTTTCAAAAATCCTCCTTGATTTCATTTAGTTTGGCGGAGGAGACAACTTCTGCCTTGTCATCGTCATAGACAGTTTGTAGTACTCGGAGGATCTCTTCCTTAGAGACCTTCTTTGCTGCTAGGGAGTCAACATATTTCCCTAGGTCAGATCTGAGGGGTGCGGGGGTGGTAGAAGTTATTCTGGCCGCTACTGGTCGAGACGGATTTCAAGGGGGGAGTGGAGGTCTGGAGGGGAAGGGAGATTGTCTGGTGGTCGAGGGAGAGGAGTTGCCGCGATGATTGGATGCTCTGCAGCCTTCCTGATGGCAAACGAAGCATAGTCCCTTCCTCATGTGGTCGGCTCGTTGGAGGGGGGAGAGCCGAACTGAGTCAATATCCATAGTCATGGGGTCTCTTGTTTGGAACGATCTGAATCCTAGGCCTTTTCGTAGGTTTGCAATTCGTTCCCTTTGCACATTGAAATCCTCCGCTTTCTTGATCCATTCCTTGAAAGTGGTCGGTACGGTAGACATGGAGAGGATCATCTCGGCGATCCTCAGGTGAACTCCTTTCATGAAGAGGAGTATGAGCATCTCATCGTCTTCTAGTCCTGCTCTGGCGGCTAGGAGACGAAATTGATTAATAAAATCCTGGAAACCGGTGTCCTTGTTCCGGTTCTGTGCTAACTGTTCTAATTCCCTCCTGGCAGACTCCTTCAGGTTATAGGGAAAAAACATTTTGGTGAAATCTTCTTCGAACTTGGCGAAAGTTCGTTCTGCAGGTGTGGTAGTCGCATCTGATACCTTTCGATACCAGGTCTTGGTGAAGGGGGCGGCTTTATCCTTCAACTTGTTGAGGCAAGTGAGGAGCTGGGCATCGTCATTGTATAGGGTGTGGTTCATAGTGAAGTAGGCCTTCATGGCCAAGATCCATCGCGTTGCATTCACAAAATCTCCAGTGAAATCATCAGGGAGACCAGCCTTTAATTCTGTTGCTCGACCACTCATTGTGGTGGCTTGTCCGCTTATGGCAGTGGGGGTAGAGGTGTGAATGGAAGGGGAAGGGGAAGAAGTCGATGGGTTGGAAGGAGGGGGGACGATGGTCTTTATCTTTCTGGAGATAGCTGGACCTGTTCCAGTGAGGAGGGACTGGGCGGAGAAGGTGATGAAGGGAGTTCTGGAGGAGGACTGCTGCGGTTGTTGGGGTTCTTCTTCGTTGCTGTCGTCGTCAGGGACACGAAACCCTCTGGGTGAATGGTGCGAAATGGTGGCGGTCTGCTAAGCAGCAGAGGCAAGGGGAAGAGCTAGTTCTTTTGTTACGTGAAGCGGCATTCTGAGTCTTAGACCAAGGAGGAATCGCTCACGAAGAGTCCACTCCTTGGAGTTCAAAGACAAGTAGGGAAGGTCTTGATATCCAGACACACGGCTGGAGCTCTCGGAGGACTAGAACAACGCTTGATTGCGTAGAACTAGCTAAAGAACAGGATTGTACTGCTACGGGTATTTAAGGATTGACCTTTAGTGCACAGACCAAGCTGTGTAACAGTAGAGAATGAGAGGGAAGCATATCGAGACGAAGAGATAAGAAGATAAGAAGATAGTGACTCATGTTGAATGAGTCACGCTAGATAAGAAACGGGGTGAGATGAGTGGGCTAGCTCCTATTGAGCGAGAGAAGGTAACCAGGGACGATCAAGGGTTAAGGAGTAATGGAAAGAAACAAAAGAAACAATATCCAACGAAGACAACAGCAGATTGAGGGCGCTCTCCATGGCAACTGTAACACGCCGTGCCTAGGGCGGTGACTTCTTTCGATGTTGGGATGAACACTGCTTCTTTCGAAAACCTGTCTACCACCACTAGGATGGCATTGAACCCATCTACTTCTGGGAAGCCAGTCATGAAATCTGCCAATACATCTTCCCAGGGTCCTTTCGGGATTTCTAAAGGTGCCAGTAAACCCGTGGGTGCGTGGTTAGCGGGTTTCATCCACGCACACCATTGACACGTTTTACAATAATTTACGATATCCTGGCGATGCCCAGGCCATTTGTAATACCGGGTGAGCAACTCCACGGTCTTTTCGGCTCCTTTATGTCCGGCTAGCAGATGGTCGTGATAACGAGAGATTACCTCCTGTCAGAGGTGCGGTGGTACCCATATCTTGCTGTCGTACATCCAGGTACCAAGTTTATCCACACTGCCGTCGGGATTTCGTACAGTCTCGTGTGCTTGTAATATCCGATCAAATAGGCTTTTTTTGGATCCTACTTGAGCGATGACCTTTTCGGGGGAAATGAATATAACATCATGGTTATCATTTTCTATTCCGACGGCATGATCTTCTCGTCTAGACAAGGCATCGGCTTTTCCCATTGAGGTGCTGGGTTTGTTGATTAATCGATAATCAAATCTTGATAAATATTGGGCCCATTGGGCCTGTCGTCTGCTCAGGTTCTGCGACGTCATAAAGTACTGCAGATTCTTATGATCTGTCCATATCTCGAAAGGGAAATGGGCGCCTTCTAAATGATGACGCCACTGTTCTAATGCTGAAATGATGGCCAGCATCTCTTTATCCACTATGGAATAATTGTGCTCCTCTGGTGACATTGCGTGAGACATGTAAGCTACTGGATGCCACTTGTCTTTTTTGAGTGTTGATAGTACTGCTCCAACTGCGAAGTCGGAAGCATCGCATTCTACCCGATAGGGGGTAGTGTCATCCGGATAGGCTAACACCGGCATGGTGGTGAATTTTAACTTAAGCATATCAAACGCATTTTGTTGATCTGATCCCCAGATCCAAGGTTGATCTTTCTTTGTTAAGTCATGCAGGGGTCGCGCTACCTGGGAGTATCCGTTGATGAATCTCCTGTAGAAGTTGGCCAGCCCCAAGAAGCTCCTGACTCCTTTTACGTTTGTGGGGGCTGTCCATCCTGCTATCCTGTTAAGCTTAGCTTCGCTCATGACTACTCCTTCTGTGGAGATGTCCATTCCAAGCATCTCTACTTTAGTCTGGAAGAAGGAGCATTTTTCTGGTTTAACGAATAAATCGTGTTTCCTAAGTCGTGCCAGCACTTCTCGAACTTTCTTTATATGCTCTTCGCGATTGGGGGTATTGGTAAAGATAAGTAGATTGTCGATATATACAATGACTACGTCTTCCATGTCACCAAAGATTTCGTTCATCATTTGCTGGAAAGTTGCCGGCGAATTGCACTGCCCAAAGAACATGACCGTCAGTTCGAAAGAACCTTTATGACAGACAAATGCGGCTTTCCATTCATCACCCTCCTTGATCCTTACGTTGTTGTACCCCCATCGGAGATCCATTTTCGTAAAGAGCTTAGCTCCTTTTAGTTTATCGATTAACTGTGAAATGAGCGGTAGAGGGTAGTTATTTTTCATGGTTCCCTCATTTAAATATCTATAGTCCATAACCATTCTCTTCTTTCCTTCCTTCTTAGGGATAAAGAATACCGGAGAGGTTTGGGGGGACTTCGAGGGACGAATGTACCCTTTAGATAACTGATCATCTAGAAATGCCTGCACTTCAGCCTGTTCATCCAGGCTCATGGGAATGACTCTGCCCTTTTTGGGTTTAAAGTCTGGCTTTAAGTCAATGGTGTGATCCCACGGCTTTTGTTCAGGCATTCTCTCACTCGCCTTCTTTGAGAAGACGTCTAAATAGTCGTGATACTCTTTAGGAACTAGATTGAACGGTTCCTCAAATACAGGTTGGGCTATCGTATTTAACCTTGTTTGCCCTCTCGTATGCCCATACTTGTTTTCCCATTCTTCCATCCTAGTCCGGTAAGAGGCGTTCAATGCTTTACACGATTCTGGGCACCTTGTCATGGCTACCTGCCCCGTTTCCCAGTTAATACGGGGGTTGTGGTGTTGTAACCACGTGTTTCCTATAATCATCTGGTTCCTGCCCAGATTGGTGACTTCCACCGTAAGCTTTTCTCGGTGTCCTTCGAAGTCGATTACTAGCACCGCTCGGTGGGTGATCCTGCCTGCTTGATTTAACGTGTTATCGGCGTTATACACAGGAATGAGTTGTTCCAAAGGTTCCATGGGGATACGGTGCTGTAAGGCCCAATCCCGATCAATGAAGGTTCCTCCAGCGCCACTATCCAATAGCGTGTTGATGGTTATGTTTTGGTATTTTTGTACTATTTTGATTTTTATGTTGAGTTCGCCTTCGAGGTTAATAACTCAAACGACCCTGGGAGTCGAGCTCTCCCAAAACTCTTTTTGTATCATTTTCATATTGTATGTAAAAGGAACGAAGGATGGTTCTTGTATATTACATTCTAAGGGTTCAAATCCCTGATCAATCAAGTCCTGATATGGTTCTACAAATTCATTTTTTTTCTTTTTTATTGCCGGAATCAAATACTCCTATCGTGGAGCTGCGCTCATTGTGAGACGCTGGCACGTTGGATTCAGGGAGGCTACCCCATCGTGAATCCAAATTTTCTTCTTCTAAATAAGAGAAACTATTACGAAATGAATCTCTAATTACATTATCTATCTGGGGTGATCGAGGGCTCAATCTCGTCACCCCCTCCCTTTTCCCTTTGCTTCCGTTACTTCTAAGTCCCGGAAGTAGGCCCTCATGGCCTTGTAATCCATTCCTTGGACCACCTTAAGCCGACCGTCGGGCTCTGCCATTGATGACGAGGCGACCACCCTGGAGCTGTTTGTTATAGCGGCGCTCTCCACTTCCTTTCCGACAACACTAATCTTTCGACTACATCGGGCCTTGTGACCTCCCCTGGACCAGCCGCATACCCCACATTTGATGGACGGCTTTGGACACTCTTGGGCCATGTGTCCTTCTTAACCACAGTTGAAA
>JBBPKR010000269.1:0-12905 GCA_038089375.1 Pseudoaustroboletus valens | reverse complement strand
TGGTCTACTCTGAGAGAGCTCAGAGGCCTTCTTCGTCGACTTACCCATCCCTTAGAGTCCCTTTTGGGGCGATCATACTCGCTCCCCCTTACCCTTATTTTGTTCAGGACTTCTGATCTTGCATCCCTAGCATCCCTTTGGCAAATTAGGAACTTTACAACGTCTTGGTGAAATCTTCTTCAAACTTGGTGAAAGTTCGTTCTCTGGGTGTAGTGGTTGCATCTGATACCTTTTGGTACCAGGTTTCGGCGAAAGGAGCAGCCTTATCCTTTAGCTTGTTGAGGCAAGTGAGGAGCTGGGCATCATTGTCGTACAGGGTGCTGTTCATTGTAAAGTAGGCCTTCATGGCCAAGATCCATCACGTTGCATTCACGAAATCTCCGGTGAAGTCATCTGGGAGACCAGCCTTTAATTCTGTTGCTTGACCACTCATTGTGGTGGTTTGTCCGCTTACAGCAGTGGGGGTAGAGATGTGGGTGGAAGGGGAAGGGGAAGAAGTCGATGGTGGAGGAACAATGGTCTTCAGCTTTCTAGAGATAACTGGGCCTGTTTCTGTGAGGAGAGACTGGGCGGAGGAGGAGGTGATGATGGGAGTTCTGGAGGAGGACTGCTGTGGCTGTCGGGGTTCTTCTTCGTCATTGTCATTGCTAGGGACACGAAACCCTCTGGGCGAATGGTGCGAAATGGTGGCAGTCTGCTAAGCAGCAGAGGCAAGGGGAAGAGCTAGTTCTTTTGTTATGCAAAGTGGTGTTCTGAGTCTTACACCAAGGAGGAATTGCTCACGAAGAGTCCACTCCTTGAAGTTCAAAGACAAGAGAGAAGGGTCTCGATATCCAGACACACAGCTGGAGCTCTCGGAGGACTAAAACAACGCTTGATTGCACAGAACTAGCTAGGGGACACCATCATACTGTTACTGGTATTTAAGGATCAACCCATAGTGCACAGACCAAGCTGTGTAACAGTAGTGAAAGAGAGGAAGACCAATTGAGATGGAAAGATAAGGAGATAAGAGATAAAGAGATAGTGACTTATGTTGAATGAGTCACGCTTGATAAGGAGATAAGAAATGAGGAGAGACGAACAAGGGGACTTCTATCGAGCAAGAGAGGGAAGCCGGGGACAATCAAGAGTCAGAGAATAGTGAAAAGGAATGAAGGAAACGATGTCCAACGATGACAATGGCAGGTTAAGGGCCCTCTCCACAGCAACTGTAACAGAGAGCATAGCCAAGGAGGACAGTGCCTATGACAAGAAACGAGTCATAAATAAGTAGCACTGCCTAGAAGGCAGTGGTCAGCACAGGAGAAGGTGAGAAATGGAAGTATAGATCCCATTCCACTGGAGAACAGTCTTGGGAGAATGCAGCATTCCAGTTGTCCTCCTCGATAATAGGTAAAAAAGGGAAGGGGGTATCCTTGACTGTAACATTACCTCCATCATAAGGTTGATGCCCAGCATCAATCCAACTCAGCCCCCCAGCTTCCATCGGCCCAGGGTCCCCACCTGAAGTTGGTTGCCGCATTGATATTGGGACAAGGGGAAGGGGGAATGTGGGATGGGGCATCGCATTGTTCGCAAGAGGTGGGGTGCCAGGTGCAATCCCATTGGGTATGGGTATGCCCAGGGGCATGGGCTTCACAGTAGGGACAAATGTAACTTGAGCAATTGATGTGGAAGTGCCCGTACTGATTGCAGATGTAGCATCTGTGGTGAGTCGTGCAGGGGGAGGTGATGTCCCGGGAATTGGAGGGATAGGAAGTGGGAGCTGCCACCATGGGTCCAGGAACATTTGGAGCTGCAGTTGGAACATAGGCGGGAGGAGGGGAACAAGGGCAAATCCTTGCCATGGTTGGGGGGAGTTTGAGTGAGTCCCATCTCCCAGTGTAGGAGTAGGGGAGGAATCACTGGTGATGGCAGGAGGGGGGATGGGACAGGAACCCCGCCAGCGATAGGCATGCCGTATGGTGGGAGGAGTGACAGGAGGTAAGGGAGGACTTGACATAGGTGGCGTCGAAATCCATGTTGAGGGCAGGGATGGAGGAGGAGTTGGAGGACAGGGAGGTAGGGGGCAGCTGGTTTGCTGCTACCGTTGCTAGTAGTTGTAGAGCTGACAGGGTCGACTCCATCCACAGGTCCTGCAACGTGAACTCATCCAGCTCCTCCAGAAGCAAGTTAAAGTAAGTCCTCCAAGAACTCCTGGAAATGCCTGGAGGGGAGGGAGTCATTGTCAATAAAGGACTCGACAATGGGGAAGAGGATGTGGTGGAGGAGGGGATGGTTGAGTTGGGCAAGGGCAAGATCAAACCCTGCATTAAAGAGGGCGTTGAGGAATGAGAGCCGAAGCTCGGCGATGACGTTGGTGATGATGGGAAGGGTATTGGTGGCATCAGGGATGAAGGGATTGGTGTGCTCAGTGACAAAGGTATCTGGTGACTGCCAGGCGGCCCGGGAGAAAAGGGATCGAAGGCCTGCGAGCTGAAGGTAGCTGCAGACAAGGGAGGTGATGATTGGGTCTGAAGTAAACTCCGGCGTGGTGCAAAGTGCAACCAGGGTTTCTCTGTCCTTGACAAGCGAGGCATAGAGGACATGGCAAGAGGAGGGGGTGAGGGAGGTAAGAGTGGCATGGATAGAAGGGTACGAGTGGGGGATGATGGCCATAGAGGAGCAAGAGTGGTTTGAGCTCCGCTACAATTTGTTCACCTTTTTATATGCCAGAAGAATGGTCTTGGCATTAGTAAGGTGGTGATCAGATTCCCACATTTGTTCCGAAGCCAGGTAGCCGATCCAGTGCACAAGGTACTGCCTCCGTGATGGAGAACCGCGGTGATTGATAATGGATTCCATGGTGAATTCTTCTTCTGATCCAACAAGTTTGGGAGGTGGTTGAGGGAAGTTGGGTCCATGTTCTAGGGTCTCATTATAGGAGGATAGGAGGGAGGCATGGAAGACGTCATGAATCTTCCATTGTGGGGGAAGTTTGAGTTGGAATGCCACTGAGGACACTACCTGAGTGACTTCTAGTGGTCCAACATGTTTTGGGGATAGTTTTTGGTTGGGAACTTGGAGTTTTAGGTTCTTGGCATCAAGCCAGACCTTATCTCCGATGTTTCAAGGTTTGAACTGAGAGAAGACTTGCTCTTTCATTTTTAGTTGAGCGAGTTGATGAGAGGCTTCTGCTTCTTTTCGAGCAGTTTCAAGGAGGGCAAGGCATTGCTCAAGGGCAAGAATATAGGTTTTCCCAAGAGGAGGATAAGAACAAGGTTCAAATCCATAAAGGAGGGAGAATGAGGATTTGTTGGTAGAGGAATGGATGGCAGAGTTGTGGGAGAACTTGGCCCAGGGGAGTAGGTTGAGCCATTTCATGGGTTGACCCTGGCAGAAGATGCAGAGGTAGGTTTCTAACTCCTGGTTGTACCATTCTGTCTGGCCATCAGATTGTGGGTGATAGGCAGTGGAGAGGGCAAGATCATATCCTGTGAGTTTGATGAGTTCTCTGGTGAATGCCGAGGCAAATTGTGGGCCATGATCAGAGATGAGTTTGTCATGGAGACCAAAGCATTTGAAGACATGGTGGAAAAATAGGTCAGCAATGCCAGCAGCATCAATGGTTTTGAAGCAAGGGATGAGAATTACCCCCTTACTGAGGCCATGGTCAATCACAACCATAATAGAATCATGGCTGCGAATGGGGGGAAGGTTGGTGATAAGATCCACCAAGAGGTGGGAGAATGGGCAGGAGGTGTGGACCGCTAATGGGACAGAGGGGGGAATGGTGGGGTGGGTTTGCACCTTATTGGCCTGGCAAAACGCACAGCCAGCTATGTATTTCCAGACAAAGGTAGCCATACCAGGCCACCAGTAGTCCTTCAAGAGGAGGGTGAGAGTATGGAGGTGACCACCATGGCCACCAGAGGGAGATCCATGGGTGTTCTCAACTAGGTGAGAACAGGCAGGATCCAGGACATACAGCTGGGAGCAGAAATAGAGTTGCCCATCAGAGTAAGTCCAGTCAGATGGGGATGACCAGAGAGGAAGGGAAGGAGACTTCAAGTGGAGTTCCTTCAGGTAGGTGAGGATGAGGGGGTCGGATGGGGAGGACTCTTTAATTTGTTCCACGAGAGAGAGGTCAATGGCATTAATATGATGTGTAAATGCATCGTCAGGGAGGAGTTGAACATTGGTGTTATCAGAGGAGGTGTCCATGGAATCCTTGCATGATAGGGCATCCACAGGACCCATCTGGGTTCCTGGGACAGCATGGTAGAACAGGTCGAAGTCCTGTAAGAATAGGAGCCAGCGTGCCTGGTGCTGGGAGAGTTTCCATGGGTCCTTGAAGTACGTGAGGTTCTTGTGATCTGTAAGAACTGTGACTGGGTAGGCGGAACCCATCAGGTATTGGCGCCATTCTTCAAGACCATGAATGACAGCGAGGAGTTCAGAGTCATATATGTCATAGTTTTGTTCCACCAGGGAGAACGAACAGGATAGATATCCACACCAGTGGAGATCTCCGTTTGAATCAGATTGCATCAGCACCCCTCCAGAGGCTGTCAAGGAAGCATCCATCATGAGGGTAAAGGGTTTGGAGGTGTCCAGAAAAGCCAGCACAGGCTTGGACAGGAAGGCCTGACAGAGTGATGCTACAGCAGAGTTACAGGCCAGGGACCAGATGAAGGAAACACTCTTCTTCGTGAGGTTGATAAGGGGTTGAGTGATATCCAAGAATGAAGGGATAAAGTGATGGTAGAAGTTGCAGAAGCCAAGGAATGAGCAGACTTCTTTGATTGAGGAGAATGGAGCAGACCAATCAGTGATAGCTTTGAGTTTGGTTAGGTCCATCTTGACTCCTTCGCCACTGATGACCATTCCTAGATATTCCACCTCCTTGGCCAAGAAACTACATTTCTCAAGTTTGAGGTACATGAAGAGTTCATGGATGTGCTGAAGGACCTTGCACATGCGCTCCTCATGAAGGGAAGGATCGGTGATGGAATGGATAAGGAGGTTGTCCATATAAATGATCAACCAGCCTTCAGCGATATAATCGCCGAAGTGGTCATTCATAAAGTGTTGAAAGGTTGCTGGCAAATTACACATGCTGAAGAATATGATGTTGAGCTCGAAGAGGCCAAGAGAAGTGATGAAAGCTGCCTTCCAGCAGTCCTCCTTCTTGATCAAAATATTGTTGTATCCCCAGCATATGTCAAACTTGGTGAAGAGGGAAGAACCCTTAAGTTTGTCAATGAGGTCAGAGATAAGGGGAAGGAGATATGCATTTTTGATCATGTGGGAGTTCAGGTATCAGTAGTCCTGATAGGGACAAAGCTTCTTGCCATCCTTCTTTTGGACGAAGAAGAAGGGGGAAGCTTGTGGAGACTTGGAAGGGGAAATCTTTCCAGATTTCAAGTTTTCATCAATGAACTTTTAGCAGGCCTTGAGTTCAGTTGGGTTGAGAGGATAGTTCTTTGCTCTTTTCAGGATAAAAGAGTCGGAGAGTTTGATCATATGATCATACAGTCGGGATGGGGGTAACTTGGTGGTACCTTCTTCAGAAAACATGTTGGAGAAGGAGGAGTAGGTGTCAGGGAGGGTGACTTCCTCCAAGCCAGCCTGTTGGGCAATGGTGGTGGACAATGTAGTCCGAGCGATCTCCACAAATGATGGAGAACCAGGAGTGTTCAATATAGAATATCCGAGGAGACCTTTACAATTTAGAGGCATTGAGTAGTGTAAATATTTGTTGTAAAGGTTGCGGGAGATAGCGGCTTCCTCTCCTTTACCAAGGAAGTTTGCAAGGTAGCATTGATGGTAAGACCAGGAATGGTCATCCCAAGTGTTGTTGTAGTCTTCTGGGAAAAGTTCTACTTTCCCATCCCACCATGAGATCTTTGGGTTCATTGATCTCAGCCATGGGAGGCCTAGAAGGAGGTCATCTTTGCCCTGTCCAAGGACTAAGAATGTTCGTTGTTCCATAATGCTGCCATAGTCAATGACTAGTCAAGCTTTATAGGTAATGTCACCAGCTTTGTTGAGAGTACCGTCAACATTCTGGGCTTTAACTGGTTGAGGAAGAGGGGAAGTGGGAATGTGGTGTTGATTGATGATGTGACAATTGATGAAGCATCCAGTAGCTCTGCTATCAATCAAGGCAGTGATGCCAACATTTTGCTCCGGATTCTTGCTGGAAATAATAGTGACTGAAAGGCGAATAGAACTAGCCTTTATTCCAGCAATAAATATAGGAGAAATCATAACTGAGGGTCCAGATGCTGGTCCTGGCCCTCCTTCTAAAAATCCTTCCTGGTTGGGACGATGTCAGAGGCATCTTCTTCCAGAAGATGAATGTCTTCGACTTCGTAGACCATTTGGGGATCGTCTTCATCAGCTTCCCAGATAGAGTTCCTGTCCTCGTCTTTGGCAGGATTGAACACAGCGTCAATCGCTTTAATGAGTTGTGCCTTGTTATAACCTTTGAACTTGGCAATCATGTCATATGGGTCAATATTGACCACAACGTCCTTGGGGGGGAAGGTGGAGTGGTAGTCTGTACCATCTGTACTTGGACCATCGAGGTCAAAGTCCTCTTCCTAATGTTAGGGGTGTACCCTGGGTGTCGTTTGGTGGAACACCCTAGCTTCTTACAGATGAAGCATCTCCTTTCTTGGAATAGATGGGCTCGCTCTCTGGGTTCAAGAGTGAGGTGATCTTTGTCCATAGCATTTGGATCCCACCGGGAGGATGATCCTCCATAGGAAGTATGCAGACCCTGCCTGAGTAGTCAGATTCATTTGAGTCCTCCTTTGATCTCTGATGCTTTGGTGAAAAGTTCCTCAATGGGTTTAGCAGTTTTGAGGATCCTGGAGAGAGTGAGCTGCTCCGCGATCTTGCTATCTATTCCTTGGAGGAACCATTCAGATAATGCGTGGACATCAGTGATCTGAGATCTGGTGGACAGGAGGGAAAAGTTGGAGATGTACTTTTCGAATTCTTTGGGGTCACATGTATCCTGGTTCAGGGATTCTAGTTCGACACAGGCTTGGGAGGCCGAGTCGTATAGGGAAAAAGTCATCAAGAAGGAATCACTGATCTTCTTGAGGGTAAACTGGTCGTCCGATACCTTGTCAGCGACAATCTTGGTGAGCCAAGACTCAGCAAAGGCCTTTCCTCAGCCTTTGGTCATATGGTTGAGGAGCACTACTGCCTTAGTAGGCTCCATCCAATGGTTATGGAGGACAAGATAGGCCCTCATCGCTAGCAGCCATCTGATAGCGTCTTGTGGCTTGCTGGAAAACTCTTCAGGGAGGGCAGCTTTGATTTCCATGGTTATGATGGTAGGTTCATCGATGTCTTCAGTGGGTGCGGGATATGATGCCATGAGAGTGTCGAGAGCGGCAGAGATGACAGATCAAATATGTTCTCGATCTGGGTCTATCTTAGAGGGGGAAGAGTCTTCTTCATCTTCTTCGGGTGGGGGTAGGGCTGAGGTGGTAACCCAGGGAGTAGGGAGGTTGGATAATGGAAGAGAGGAAGGGTGGGACCGGGGAGAAGACTGAAAGGGGTTTTCCCAGGGACGAGCAGAGGGGTTGGTAGGTCCTGCTCCAGAGATTCAATGAGACGTGATGATAACAAGTGTTGCTCAACTCAGAGCAATGGGAGGTGGTGATGGGTGGGGTAGAAACCTAGGCATAGAGAGTACTAGAAAAAGATAACCTTGATCTTTTGTTATGATCAACCGTGATGCGTAACACATGACACGACCAGTAGTGTCAAGTGATGTACCAAGGGGTTACAGCATCAAGCAGTACCCTTCTTTCACTGATGTGAGCAACAGCTAGATACGCTAGTGGCTGTGGCAGGAAGTCTCCAAGACTCCCTTCGATGCAGGTGGCATAGGATGGGGTCCTAGAAGCAGACCTGGAGAGGTTCAGCTCTCACTGACAGAGGTTCCCTACCTAGGGATAGGAGCAGCCCTTGACAACGAGGATGGCAACGACGTTGAGGAAGTCTAAGGCCCAGCTTAGACTAGAGGATGAAATAGAAAGAATCAACCAACAGACTTGAAACTACGTGGTATTGTATAGATCAAGGTTAGAGATACAAATACAGGAGAGAGAGGTTTATATAGGGTATTGTAATGAGTTCAAGCTCCGCTTGAACTAGTGTAGAGCAGGCACAATCGAGTCATAACAAGTCAGGGATATAAAAGGAACTATGAGGCTATGCGCAAGAGAGCATAGCTGAGGAGGGCAGTGTCTGTGACAAGAAATGAGTCATAAATAAGTAGCACTGCCTAGAAGGCAGTGGTCGGCACAGGAGAAGGTGAGAAACAGAAGTATAGATCCCATTCCACTGGGAAACAGTCTTGGGAGAGTGCAGCATTCCAGTCGTCCTCCTCAATGATAGGTGAAAAAGGGGAGGGGGTATCCTCAACCATAACAACAATGGCATTAGAATTTGCCAATCTGCTCCTCATATCCCCCAACAAAATGGTAGAGCTGAGCAATTTATTTACACTCTTATGGATAAGGCACAGGCGAGGTGATTATATGCTTGCCTCCCTGATTTCTATTGGGAGTTTGCTTTTATGCATGCTACCCACATTTATAACAGAATACCAATTCAAAGGTTAAACTGGCAAATATCCCTGGAGTTGCCCTCTGGGGAAAAACCTTCTATAAGTTATTTAAGAGTTTTTGGCTGTGGTTCTTATACACACCTTCCCACAGATACTCAGCCTGGAAAGCTGGTGCCTAAGTTACAACTTATGATTTATCTTGATATATCCACTGAACATGAGGTAAATTTCCTCTTCATGAAACCATCTGGATCTCTCCACACTACCTCTAAGGCTGTGTTTGATAAGAACCTCTTTTCCAGATGTAAGATTGCTCAGCCTCATAAACCTTTGAGCAACCCTAGACCCCCTCATCAAGACGTTCCTCCTCTGCTGGACTCTTTGTCTGACTCCAGCTCATCCTCATCTGAGAATGATTCCTCTTCATCTGAGAGCAAGCCACATCCTCCAACTCGACCACATACCCCTTCCAATTGCCAACCACCTGTGGCTGTTCCACCTCCCTTGCCTGAGCCCCTGCAACATCTTCATAGGGTTGCCCCACAACCAGGCAATGTGTATGGTGAGGATAAACACCCCACCAAGCAGGTCAAAGATGTTAAGCAGATTTCTAAGTGGAAGAGGCTGGTGGGTGATAAGTCTGGACCTTCCAAGCTTGCAGATTCACCCAATCCTCCTGGTGCTATGCCCCTCTCTCCTACTCCTTCTGAGGATGATATGGAGTACCTAGTACAGGAAGGGGGAGATGCTTTGGTTTTATTTCTCTGCTCCAAGGCTTTTCCTGTACAGGATATCAAGCCTGATTATCGTGATTGGACAAATAGGGACATTCTGCAACTTCCCAAGTATTGCAAACCATCACCTGAGCTAGCTCCTAGCTATGCTTTCTCCTTATCTGCACTTACTCTTACCCCTAGTCTTCTCTCTTATTGTTTATCTTATCGCTGGTCGTGTCCCTTAGTCATGTGACCTCAGCCATTGCCATGCCCTCGGCATTCCCCAAGTCTAGACTCTTCTAATCCTTCTCCCATGTCTAGACCCTTATTTCCCTTATCACAACCTCATGCCTTGTGATGTCATAGTCTAGGTCCTTTCCTTATCCTTGACCAATGGCGGTATTCCCTCTTATCCCCTTATCTATGATGTCATCCCTAGCCCTGTACCCTATAGCTATATACAGTAGTTAGTACATGGTCCATGCCCTGTATCCAGTAGTATAAATACAGCACCTGGAGACCATGACTCCCTAGTCTGGTTCTCTTGAGTATTGACTCTCAACATCTGCACTAGATTGAGCCCTCTCAATTACCCTCTTTTATCTTCAAGTCCAACCCAACATGTCTTGCTAGTGAGTACCAGAGCGGCCCCTAGACCACCATATAGTCCCTCCTTTCTCAATCCTCATGTGTTAGTCCTCGAGGCTCACTAGTTCGCCTCACCAAGGATCAGCCACAGATCTGGTGACAAGCCTGTTTCACTGAATTGGAAGCTCTCAAAAAGAGAGATGTTTTTGAAGTAGTCAATAGATCCAAAGACCATAAGGTCATCAAAAATAGATGGGTCTTTGATGAAAAGTCTAATGGTTGAAAACATGCCAGATTAGTCACCAAGGGATTTTCCCAAGTTGAAGGCATTGATTTTGACCAGATATTCAGCCCAGTAGTATGTTTTGAAACTGTTTGAGCTGTCCATGCACTTTGTGCTTTAAATGGATGGTATAGGACTGTAGTCAATGTACAAAAAGCCTATCTTTATGGCATACTGGATGAGGAAATATACATGGAATTTCCTGAGGGTTTTATGCCCCCAAATATGAAAGGCAAATATCTAAAGTTAAAGTGCACCCTAAACAAGCTAGCTTAGCCTGGTGGAAAGCATTTAACCAATCCATGACTGAACTCAGCTTCAAGCATCTCAAGTCAGATGCTGGCCTTTTTATTTATTGCAGAGGAAAAGACATAGTACTCATGATTATATATGTATGTTGATGATGCCATCTTTTGTGGCCCCTTGAAAGCTATGGTTGATAAAATCAAAGTTGCTTTTATGAAGAAGTGGAAATGCTATGATCTAGAAGATACCACTGAGTTTCTCCAGATGAACATCCATCAAAAGGGAAAGCATATTGCCCTTGAACAACACACCTACTTAAAGAAAGTACTTGAGCAATGTGGAATGATCAACGCTAAACCTGCTTGTACTCCATTACCTCAGGGATATTATCCAGAGAAGAACTGATCTAAGGTTGATCTTGCTTTACAGATGCGTTATCAGCAGATCATTGATTCCTTACTCTACCTTATGATTGGAACCAGACCAGACATATCCTATGCAGTTACTCAACTTGCTAGAATGTCTGCCAACCCATCTCAAGAGCATCTAGATAAAGCTCTATACATCTGCCAATACCTAGTAGGCACACAAGACTATGAATTAGTCTATAATGGTTCTTCTGGCACTGGCCTTTTGGGCATCACTGATGCTGACTGGGGCCAGGATAAAATAACTGGTCATTCTCAAACTGGCTTCATGCTTAAGCTGGCCAACTATGTTTTCCTGTGGAATTCACATTTACAAAAAACCACTGCTCTGTCTTTTACTAAAGCAGAATACATGGCTTTGAGTGATTGTTCTCACCAAGTCATTTGGATCAAGCAGATGATGGAAGAACTAGAATATTAGCTAAAACCCATTCCAATCTGTGGTGATAACCAAGGGTTATTTTTTATTGCACAAAATCCTGTTACCGATAAAAGATCCAAAGATATTCAAATCAAGTACCACTTTATCAGAGATGTAGTTGCTGATTGCAAAGTTGAACTATTCTATGTTGCTGAAGATGACAATCCTGCTGATATGTTCACCAAGAACCTTGAACATGTCAAGTTTGAGTCTTACAGAAATCAACTTGGTCTTTTATTCTCAAACCTCACCTTTCACTGAGTGAGTGATTTCCTCTTTGTGCTTGTAGTAAATATACTATGTACTAAGCAAGGGGGAGTGTTGAACAAAGTGTTGTATACTCTATATGTAGAATAGGTCACATGCTCTGTTCACTATGATTAGGACTCAGCTAGTCTGAGTTTGAATAGATCTTTTGATTCTAAACCATTACCACCACTTTAGCAAGTAACAATCCAAGCTCCCAGGTAAGTGTTACGCGAAGCGGCGTTCTGAGTCTTAGGCCAAGGAGGAATCGCTCACGAAGAGTCCGCTCCTTGGAGTTCAAAGACAAGGGAGAAGGGTCTCGATATCCAGACACACAGCTGGAGCTCTCGGAGGACTAGAACAACGCTTGATTGCGTAGAACTAGCTAAAGAACATGACTGTACTGTTACGGGTATTTAAGGATCAACCTATCGTGCACAGACCAAGCTGTGTAACAGTAGAGAGAGAGAGGAAGACGAATTGAGACAGGGAGATAAGAAGATAAGGCGATAAGGAGATAAAGAGATACTGACTCATGTTGAATGAGTCAAGCTACATAAGAAGCGAGGGGAGATAAGCAGACTAACTCCTATCGAACAAGAGAAGGTAGCCAGGGGCGGTCAAGAGTTAGGGAATAATGGAAAGGAACGAAAGAAACAATGTCCAACGACAACAACGGCAGATTGAGGGTGTTCTCCACGGCAACTGTAACAGTAAGTAGATAGCCCCTGCTACACCCTATACACTTGTTTCAATAAGGTATAGATTCAAACTTCAATGAATGCGTTCTCAGGCCATATGTACCAGGACAATACGAATCCCAAAAGAGTTCTCCTCCTTCTCCTCCAGACATTATCAATACCTTGCCAGAAAATGAAGTAGAACTCATTGTGGATTGCCAAAAATGTCATGGTTGCATTGAGTATATGGTTTATTGGAAGGGATTTCCAAGGAAAGAACAAGAATGGATACTGGTATCGGAACTGAAAAATGCTAGAGCAGCAGTGTTGGATTTCCATAAATGCCACCCAGAAGCCCCTCACGGTTTGACTATCAAGTTGTAGGAAGTATGTGCCTGTAACTCATGCACTGGGAAAGGCACCACCTTCACTGATCTGGATTTCCTGGCATTCTCCCAATTGCTCACTCATCTCCCCACTAACCCCTTTGAGATTCCTACCAATGCAGACATTGAGCCCTAGGAAGGGAGTAATGTTATGTTTTCTTTTCTTTTCTAGGTTCTAGACTCTTTACGTCACTAATATGTCATATCTCGTGTATGCCATGTGTATAGCTCGTGTACCATAGTATATAAAGTCTCGTCATGTATTATAGTTCCCCACTTTGGAATACTCATTTATTTGTCGAACCACTCTCCTCGAGTCTCCCCGAATCCTCT
>JBBPKR010000267.1:2047-12941 GCA_038089375.1 Pseudoaustroboletus valens | reverse complement strand
AAGTTTTCTAGACCCCCAACTTCGCTCTTGAAACTAATGATATTCCAAGAGTGGAGTCTGGCACGATACCAGCCTTTCGCACAACACTTCAACATATCATCCCAATTCCTGAGCGACATGCAGTTCCACAAAGTGATGTCATAATCGACTGGTCTCGCTGTGTGAATGGACCACCCGATATACTCCTCGATTACACACATGGGATTGCTGTGGCCGAACGCTGGTCTACCATGGCCGTTCAGGACGATCTAACAAAGTCCTGCCATGAGGTTCTTTCGCAAGATTCACCGAATTCCCGCTCTGGGCCTTCTTTCAATATTTCGTCACAAGTGCCGTCCGTACCATCACTATCATCATCTCTGGAGGCAGACGGGGATGACCCAAACGACTCGGACTTTTTACCTGACTCAGCAACTGCAAGTCCTCGTGAAAACTATCCCAAATCTAACCGGGATTCTAGGCGATGTCAGGCAATGGACCGTGCGTTCGCAATCGACATGTTTTTCAGGGGCTATCCACCTGGAACGACTCCGGCCATGGTACTTCAACAACAGCGAGAAGAAGTCGAGATTCATTTACAACAAATCGCTCGCGAGAAGGTTCAAGGGTGGTTGGAGCGAACGTAGAAGTACTAGTATATTACAGTTGTAAGGCCACTGTTATGTCATACCACCTTGGGCTGAACTTAGTGGCGTCGATGAGGCCGTGTTGCGCAACATTGGCCCAGGTGCATTGGGTGACAGGTTCGTCCCAGTCCCAGCTGGACTGGGGAGTCGGGACCGTAGGTTCTTTCACCGGTCCGTGCGTTCTCAGCAGTCGAGTATGCCTAGGACAAAGCAACGCATATATATTTCTACTGTAGTGGCGAACGATCGTCTACAGAGTGAAGAGGGAAAGCTACAAAAGAAGACATGCACGAATCGTTGTCCTTGAGCAAGTGAATGCATACAGAGAGGTGGGGGAGCTAATCTCCACGGACATCATCTGCCGACATGAATAAAAGGGACCCAAGAACAGAAGGACGCGCCAGAGTCGCGTAGACGCTGGATGGCATAATGCAACGCTTCTGCGGCCCCCGTGCAGTCGGGAATCTTCTTGCCATCCCGAAAGAGATGCTGATATACGCCCTTGGCCACCTTTGGTGCATCAGGGTCGCTTATCGCCCACATCGTCGCGATCACACCGCCATACCCCGCAAGAAGCATTCCAGCAGCGAGATGGACAGATTCCTCCGCCAGCTTCTCGTCTCCCTGTGCCGTCTGACAGGCAGAAAGAAATGCGAGACCGCCTTGAGGGCGCGACAAGCGTATAATGTCAGAGAGCTTGAGACGACGACTGTCCGCGAGGCAGAGGCCGCTGTCGAGCGGATTGTCAGGGTCTTGCACGCCATGGCATGCGAAATGAACCCAGTCTGCATTCTTCATCTTCTCCATCACGTCCTCGATAGTACCATCGGAGTCTGAAAGGGTGACGAAGGGGGATCCAGCGGACAAGGTTTTGATGTGTGCGATCTCTTCCTTCACGGACGCTAGCCCATTCTGTCCATCTGTCGGTGGCTGAGGAACGACAACAAGGTGGATCTTCGATGAGCAACCGTTCGACTCTTTCTGAGGCGATGGTGCAAGAGCACCGAGAGTCGGAATGTAGGAGGATATAGCAAAGTCGGAGAGCTTTACACCAACCTCGGCCGTACCATAGAGGCCCGCAGCATGTATGGGTAGAAACGCGAAAGGACCAGTCGGACACCAAAAGATGCGGGTCATTTTCTGAGAGCGGGACAGCGGCGTCTGAAAGAATGCAAACCTGAGTCAGAAAGCGAAAAGTGAACTCTCACGCAGATAGCGTACCGAAAATCCCAGTGCATCCAAGACCGGTTTAACAATCTTCTTCCAGAGGAATGCTAGTATCTGCTGCAGCAAGTCGTCGGATGAGTATCCTGCAATTCGCTGTGGCTTCACTCTGACCGCCCGGCTGATGGCTTCGACACCATCTCCAATCAACAACAGATCAAGCAATTCCTTCGATGCTGGATTCACATCCGGAGGGATAAGCTCAGAAATGTCGTCGTGCGAAATGATAAGATTGTTGTGCTTGAGCATCAAATAGAGTAGGCTCTGCAGTCGTCCCATTTGCAGATAGCTGATATCAGGAAATGGAACAGGAGTGACATCTCCCGAACCCGCCATGACGATCAGTGCATCACAACGTCCTTTGCTAGCATTCAGGTAGACGGCTGGGCCGGAATGTATCGAGGCAGCGAGTTGCTTGACTGTGTTCGGGAGCAAGAAGCGCTCAAAACCTGGCAAGGATCGGATTTCGACAAGGAGCCTTTCTCGTGTAAGAGCGAGGTCGTGATGCTTCTGGACCTCTCTTTCGAGCGGCACACGGGACGAGGTATTCTCGCGAGAACTAGCATTCTCTAGCTCCCTCGAGATTTGCTGGAATCGATTGGCAAGGGCTGGATGCTCGACACGGAGTTCATCGACTGGAGTGCGGAGCTGCAGGAACTGACTCCAGACAACCGAACGTCCTTGCTCGAGCCACCCAACGGCCATTTCAGTACAACCAACTTCAATCGCAACTGCAGCAGCGTCACGTGCTACATCGGCGGCTTCGGGGAGGACACGGTGTCGCTCTGCTAGTGGAAGCCCAACCCATGCGAGTTCCGGAAGAAGATCGATGGCGGCAGTATACGCGTCAAGAAGAGTCTGTGAATTGCCTTCTAGCAGAGCAGACGAGATCCAGTTGCGAGCGGCAGTGAAGCGGATATAAGCAGGTCCCGTAGGGGCAAGGCTGGCCAGTGAGAAGTGTAATATGGCAGCAGAGAGACTGGAAGGATCACGAGAATGCCTGAAATGGCGCATAAGCGAGTTACCGAGATGGGTCAGCCAAGCAGGCTTGTCAGGATGGCCATTCGGAGTGAGACGCAATGCTTCCTCAAACATTCGGATGGACCTGCTCAAGTCTGTAAGATGACCGAGGCGATGAAAGCGAAGAAAAAGTGAATTCCCGAGGTTATTCAGCCGAGCTGGCTTGCCAGGGTGACCATCAGGAGTGAGACCTAATGCCTCTTCTTGTGCCGAGATGCACACGTTAAGATCTACGAGGTTCTCGAAGCGCTGGTAGCGACTTGATAATGAGGTTCCGAGGTTATTCAGCAACGTTGGTTTATCAGCATGCCCTTCTGGAGTGAGGCGCACTGCCTCCTCTTGCAGCGAAATGGATCCATTGATATCTGCGAGGTCGCGAAGACGGTTGAAGCGAGAAAGTAACAAGCTTCCAAGGTGGCTCAGCCATGCTGGCTTATCTGGATGGTCATTGGGGGTAAGGTGCACTGCTTCCTCCAATAGTGGAATGGACTTGGTAATGTCTCTGAGGTCGCCAAGGTACTCAAAGCGACGAGACAAGGAGTTCCCAAGGTTGTTCAATCGGGTTGGCTTGCTGGGGTAGCCATCGGGAGTGAGGTCCAGTGCCTCCTCAAACATCAAAATCGACTTGTCGAGGTCTGCGAGGTCACCGTGGCGTTCAAATCGATCAGATAACGAGCTCCCAAGGCTGCTCAACTGAGCTGCCTTGGCAGGATGACTATCGGGAGTGAGACCCATTGCCTCCTCTTTCAGTGAAATTGACCTATTGAGGTCTGCAAGGTCATCCAGGCGCTGGAAGCGACCCAATAATGCATTCCCAAGGCTGCTCAACCGAGCTGCCTTGGCAGGATGACTATCGGGAGTGAGACCCATTGCCTCCTCTTTCAGTGAAATTGACCTATTGAGGTCTGCAAGGTCATCCAGGCGCTGGAAGCGACCCAATAATGCATTCCCAAGAATGTTCAACATAGTTGGGATGTCAGGATGGCTACTGGGAGTGAGACGTAAAGCTTCCTCGAACATAACAATCGATTCGTCCATATCAGCGACGTCACCCAAGCGCTCGAAGCGACTCAATAGCGAGTTCCCAAGGTTCCTCAACCAACTTGGCCTGTGAATATGACCATGGGGGACGAGACGGACGGCCTCCTCTTGCATCAAAATGGACCTGTTGATGTCCGTGAGGTCACCCAAGCGCTCAAAGCGAGCAGATAATGAGCTCCCGAGAAGGACCGAACGAGCTGGCTTGTCAGGGTGACCATCGGGAGTGAGACGGACTGCTTTCTCCAGCACCGAAATGGATGTATTAATGTCAGTGAGGTTACCAAGGCGCTCAAAGCGACAAAGATATGAGACCCCGAGGGTGTACAGTTGAGTCGGCTTGGTAGGACGGGCATCGGGAGTGAGGCGCATTGCATCTTCTAACATTAGAATAGACTGGTTGATATCAGCGAGGTCATTGAGGTGCTCAAAGCGAGAATTTAGTGAGCTCCCGAGGTTGTTCAGCCGAGCTGACTTGGCAGGATGACCGTTAGGAGTGAGACGCACTGCTTCCTCTTGCATCGAAATGGACGTGTTGATATCTGTGGGATTGCCTGAGTACTCAAAGCGATAATGCAACGAGTTCCCCAAGTTGTCCAACCAGGCTGGCTTGCCAGGATGGCCATTGGGTGTGAGACGTAGTGCTTCCGCTTGCGTCGAAACGGATTCATTGATGTCGGCGAAATCACCGAGGAGCTCAAAGCGACGAAGTAGCGAGATACCAAAGTTGCTCAGCCTATCTGGCCGTTCGGGATGGTTTCTTGGAGTGAGACGTAAAGCCTGTTCA
Organism: Pseudoaustroboletus valens; assembly: GCA_038089375.1. Classification (NCBI taxonomy): domain Eukaryota; kingdom Fungi; phylum Basidiomycota; class Agaricomycetes; order Boletales; family Boletaceae; genus Pseudoaustroboletus; species Pseudoaustroboletus valens. The sequence continues at coordinate 8,246 of JBBPKR010000267.1, read as the reverse complement.
AATGCCGAGACGGACTTGTTGATGTCTGCAAGGTCACCAAGACGCTCGAACCGGCGAGCAAATGAGGATCCAAGATTGTTCAGCATGGCCGGCTTGAAAGGGCGACCATCGGGAATTAGCTGTACGGCATTTTCCAACATGAAGATCGCCTTGTTAATGTTTCCAAGGTCGCCATCGTCCTCGGACAGACAAAGTAATGACGACGCAAAGGCTGTTGGTAGCGCGGGATCCCAATTTGAATCCGGTAGTATAGCACGTGTCTTTGGTGTCAACTCCTCACCACGACCTGCACCGTCCCTCCCAGAGATCCCAAACTGCATCGACCGCACCGGCACAGAGATCCCAGCCATCTGTAATGCAAGCCATGCCACTCGGTATGCATAACTCTCCACTGTTCCTGGAAGTGAGTCCATGGCCGTTGTCTTGTCTGCTTTGTTGCCCTGTCTCCGTAAATACGCCAAAAGACTAAAACAGAGATCCAGCGCCGTCACGCAACAATCAGTGTGATGACCAGAGCGAGGCTGGAGTGCTTCCTGATACAGTCTGATCGACACATCCAAGTCGTGGTAGTGCTTATTATCTTGGCAGTGGATAAACTTGGCAGTGGCCAAGTTGAACACTATGGCAGAATGATCGGGGTGATTCGGGGGGCACATGTCCCGGACGCGCTCGAAACGAGTGATAGCACCGTCCAGATCCTTTTGGTCGTGGAGTCGACGGTAGCGCAAGAGAGCATGAAGTCCGGTGTCCGTGAACTGTGCCAACCTGTTGATTGTGTCTGATTCCGGGAGCTATTGGCATGAGGTGAGAATGCGTCGAAGAGATCAACATGTCACTTACACTAGATCCTGTTGCAGACGTATTGACATTGCAAATGCGCCGTTCGGTCGTGACTCTGAGTGATGGAGATGACGAAGAACCCTCTTTAACCAGGAACCTAACAGCTACACGGTGATATTAAAGGTTGAGTACGACACACTGTCGGAGTTACTCACGCTGGAGCTCGCAGTCTTCGTTATTGTCTAGCAGGTCTCCCACGGTGGTCTTGAACCGGCACAGCAATGCTCCGTTTCCTCGCCTTGTTCCATGCTCAAGGGATGCGTACATTTTGAAGGAAACGGAAGACGATCGCTCCGATGGCCTTTCCATTAAGTCTTCAGAAAAGTTAATGAAACTGGGCAGGATGGTGGCTCACAAGAGGATCTCCGTCTCCCATTCCGTCACGTCCTTTCCTACTGGTACAGGCTTATTCGAGAGCCTTGTGGTCTTCCCAACCATCTCCACCAAAAGAAAGAACTCTGTCGGCATGTGGCGGAGGCCAGACATAGCACATCCAATAGAGATCTCTGTAGAAGGCGTCAACGATCCCTCGACCTTACTACATCTCACAGCGTACGAGTTATGAGAGCATATTCGCGTTGGTCGGAATCAGACGAGCACGATTCCAACTGGACGTTCGATCCCTTCCCTTTCCGAATAAGTTGTGGTTGCGAGGCAGCACCTGGGGCAAAGGGCCAATGTCCTTCATTCATAGGTGGGATGGAGAGAGGAGAGAAATGAGTACGATGAAGATTTTTTTTGCCAAGTTCCAAACCTAAGCACAGCTTACAGAGGAAGGGCGGAAGGCAATCCACAGGATCAGGATCATATGAGTCGTTGAATGTCGCTGTAGTACGCTTTGAGCGTTGCCCGTAATTCCACATTCACACGCCCCACCGACAGGGCATAGTACTACTTGATCACATCGTAGGCACGCTCAACAAGCCAATGCCCCCGTCGTGGTGAATTGACGGAGATACAGCCGAAAGAGATGAGACCAGTCGTAATAAAGGCGCCAGTATTCAGCATTCTAGACAAGGGTGCGAAGGAAGCGTGCCACAGCTGAGGTTGTCACAGTGTCACAGTATTGGACCTGCGCAGTTTGGAAGGCATAAAGAGGAGTCTGGGGAACAGGCCTGAGCCAAAACGCGACTTGGCGAACATGGTAAGTGAGGTGAAGGCTCTCTGCCAGGTTTCAGTCGAACGATGCCAAGGTGGATCGAGGCCCTTTTTTTTTGTCTCCTCGTTGAGATAAGAAAGGGTCCGTAAAATGTGAATGATGAAACGGGGCGCGTTAACGGCACAGAAATTTTGTCGCAGAAAAATCAAGGTACCATGACAAAAGTCGCCGCATGGTCAGTGAACAGCCATGTGGGAACCCGTCTGTCGAAACATAGCCTATCTCCATTGAAGTTTGAACCTTACCCAACGCTAGCCTAGTCCAAGTTCGGCCCATCATTATCTAGCTCTGGCCGAAATGTGGTAAAGTGCAGCGTGAACTTCAAACTTGACTGGGAAACATGAATGCGGAACTAAACCTTGGTGTGGCTGTTGTGTCTGATCCAGTGCGGGCAGGGAATAACATGCCCTCCGGCACTCAGTTTCCGGGTTGACACAATGATTTCGTCATACTTTGTAGTTGAAGATATTAACGGCTTTTTACATCATGCAAAACAGTTAGAAAACGTACGAGAAAGCTCGTATATTACATCGAAATGTCGGCCCGGGTCCGGATTGCGATTTTTCAGTCAGTGAAAAGTATCAGAAGCATGGGACTCGCAAGGCAAGTGGAATGGAAGGAAAGCTGCTATCAGAAGCAGAGAGTAATGGAAGTAACACGCCCGAGACACACCTCATCTACATACTTGGCTTGAAGAATGCGGCTGTTAATCTGACGAATAAGTTTTGTGCAGGCGAAAGGGGAACACACGGTGAGAGGCGAACCTCGGCAAAACCTGCGCCTTCGACACCAACCCAACATTCCGCGTCCACATGCCGCGGAAATATAGACTTCGAGGATGAAGTGGGTCGGTAGCCGTAAGCATGAGGGTGCTTGTCACTGGCTATCGAGTTTGGCGGCGTTGAATGTTTACTTATTATGGCCTATAACCTACCAGTTCAAACCCTCAGTGCACGCAAGCACTTCCCGGTTTCCCAGAGCCACGGGGGATTGATAAATGGTTTCTGGGACACTTTGGATGTCCATGGGATACCTTGGCCATCGCAGACCGTCACGGTATCCTCTGGAAGACGGTTCACTTTCACTTCAACGATTTGTTACTGACACGCACCCCAACTTGAAGATACGCAAGAATTCGGATAACGATGCCGCCAGATGTCCTCGTTCCTTGGACCCTTTACCTAGAGTGGCTAGACCCGGCAGGTTGATGTTCCCCAAGTGGTTGATTGGTAGGTCTCCATCAGCAGTGACTTAGGTGGAGACCCTAGATCAGGACGACCATCAACTTCCAAACTAGGGGTCACAGCCGACAAAACGTACGCGTGTCATCACCTTGACTCATCTCGGCATTGGTCTAAGAAATTCACAGCGCTCAAGAATGCACTGCTTCAATGGCCCGACCTCGGACAACGAGGGCTGGTATGCTCGTTGTGTCCGACGTCTTATTGGATAGTGAATATACGATAGACCATGACGAGCGGACAATTCCAGCGTGGTGTTGAGATGGGTTTCTCAAATCGTTGTAAGAAGATATCTGGGCCGTGCCAAGTCGCTGACTTTGAAGCGGGTGAAGTAGCCGGCGAGGGGTCGAATATCCGAGTTGGCGAGCCGCGAGGTTGACTCTTTCATCTTTACCTTCACATACCATGACCAGCCGAGACATGAGCGACCCCATGGTCGGCTCGAAACGTGCTCACTCTCCACGCCCACCACCCCCGAAGCGGGCAAAAGCAGCCCAAGCCTGTTTGTCTTGCCGGAAGCACAAAACGCGGTGCGAGATGCTTGAAGGGGACCACTCTGGTACTCAGTGCCACCGCTGCAGAGTACTCGGTCTCTCCTGTTCCTTCGAGGATGGCTCTGGACCACCTCATGTGCCCTCTTCAGCTCGTGTTTCACAACCAGAGATCCCAGCTCATTCCAATGTCGATCGGAGATCCTCTCTCCCCCCTGGCAAAATCGTACACGACGTCCTAGTTGATGATATGAGGACAAACTCCAAAGTTTGGGGAGATGCACGATCAGATACCTTGCCTCCGTTCAGGGGGCCACCTCGCGATGTAGAAGAGGCCGAATTACTGCACCCAGAGCGTCTCCTATCCGAGAAACACTCCCCATGGGGTTTCTTGAAACGTCCCGATGGTTTCGAGAGCATCATGGTTCCTATGCTTGCCATACAAGCACTAACACGTAATGCAACAAGCACCGCAGACTCTTGGACCAAGGTCGATCAGACACTCCTCCATGTACTAGGTCGAGAGCAGGTCAAATACCTGGTCGACATGTATGTGACCCACTTTCTGCATGATGCTTTTTTTCATCAAATCCATCCATGCTAGATTCGAGGAGCGCTATGGTCCTTGGCTGAACCTCCAACCCAATAATCGCAATGACAGCCCCTTACTGCGCCTTGCGCAGTGCTGTGTAGCCTCGCGACATCTGGAACCTTCAATACGCTCCATCGTCACTCCGCAGCTCTACCGTTTAGCCGACGACGTTATTTTTAAACAAACTTTCAACCCACTCCCCTCCACAGATGCAATCCATGCCATCCTAATTCTCTCACTGTGGGAACCCGTTGGTGACACAGCATCCAAAGAACCCCGTGACGGGAGGCTAATGGCTGCAACTGCAGTCAGCATGGCCATGAATCTTCGCCTAAGCGAAGCTATGGTATATGCTTCGACACTCCGTAGTCAAAAAAAGCCGAACGAACCACCAAGCGCAGAACTCCTCGAAGCACTCGATAAAGCACGACTAGTGCGTCTGCCCCGATCAATCTCTAAACCTACATTGACCGCGTTGCATCCAATTTCAGTGGCTTTCTCTTAATACTGTTGAGTCCATGCGAGTCGATATTACCTTTGTTCGCGGTACGAGTCGATTTACTTGGTTTCATAGGCTCTGTGCCGGCACTGGGCGGGAACCCATATCAGATTGCAAAAGTCTGATATACGACGCCCTCGATACGACCTCGTATGCTACCATTGGCTCATCTCGAGACTTGAGATTATCTCTTCTTTGCCAACTTTTTGCCAGCACGCAACAGGGACTTTCGATACGATTAAAGTCCCTGGAAGGGCTTGACGTCTTCTACAAAGAAGTGCTCGATTTTCTTATTCAGATGGACCACCTCGAACGTCTCATAACCCCACTTCCAGGTATGCTTTCGATTCCTGATCTTTCATCATGTCCTCCCGGTCCCCGGGCTTTTGCGTGAACGAATAGTCCTGACCCTAACATCCAGTCCTAGCAGAGCACGAGGTCTTCTATTTCCGAATGCTCCAGGTCTACTACCAATCGTGTCGACTCCTCGTCCTTGTACACGCCCTCGTGGAAACCAAGCTTGCCCTCTCCAAAACCAATAGTCAACCTTGGTTTCTCGTCGCCGAGCACAATGGCGTCAACCTTGCGCACAGCTGGGGGTACCATGCCCTCGTACTCAGCGAAGCAATATTAATCACGACGATCTCGCAGCCAGAGCTCGCATTGATGAGCACTGCCCCCGACAGTCTATTTAGCATGATCGCCTTCGCCACGATTTTCGTCATCCTGTCGAAATGGAGCGTGCTTGAAAACGCGGGTCAACAGATGCCAGGGTCTTCGGATTCGATATTGACGAGGACGATCGAGCGACTGTTGCTGGTTGCCTGTTCGCCTGACCACTTTGCTGCCAAGTGTGCTCGGCTGATCGAGGCGGGCGTGCTCTCGTTCAAGAAGAAAACAGAGAGGTCAGAAGCGGAGCCAAAAGAATTTCTGCAGCCGGTCGTACACCATTTCATGTCGCGCAACCGGGCGGAGTTTAGTCCCTCGAGCGCGAGCAGGAGTGGGAGCGTGGCGAGTAGCATGGGTACGGGCGGGTATGTGGCTGGGGGCTCGGCTTCAAGCGCGAATACGACAACCAGCTTCGCCCCTAGCTCAATGGACTCTCAGCACGCCTTCCCCAACCTTTCGATGAGTGACCCGGGTTACTTTATGGGCTCTGATATCCTTCTCGATGGCGAATTCTGGTCGTCGTTCATGCCAACTCTTTCTGATGAAAATGGGCTGAGCATGATGGGTCGGTAACGGGGCTACGTCATTCCGCACGCCTGTTTCGGTTTGTTCTTTTTGACATTTTTCGTTTCATGTTATGACCGGTCATTTGATGCACCACCTACATCGTATATATATATAGGTCGATCTGAGTATTTAATAGAGACA
>JBBPKR010000264.1:0-13016 GCA_038089375.1 Pseudoaustroboletus valens | reverse complement strand
CTGTAGGAAGGTCAAGAAGTGGCTAGAAGAGCAGGAATTTGAGACTATGGTATGGCCTGCACAGTCTCCAGACCTCAACCCCCTTGAGCATCTCTGGGGTCATCTCAAAAGAAGGCTAGGAGACCATAAACATTCTCCTAATGGGATTCATGCATTATAGGATAGAGTTCAGGAGGAGTGGGAGAAAATACCAGCGGAGGAGTGTCAGAAGTTGATTGAGAGCATGCCTAGAAGGATTGATGCAGTGATAAAGGCAAAAGGAGGCTATACCAAGTACTAATATACCCAGAATATCAGCAGGTGCAAAACTATTGCAATGGTATTGCTGTTTTGAAATGGACATATCTTTACAGCCACTGGATTAAATCACATGGCCCAAGGGACAAAGTTGTAGCCAAGGGCTTTTACTTTATTTGTTCTCACCAAAGCTAAGCGAAATTCCCACATGTGATTGCAGGGCACTTCACACCCTGATTTGAGGTCAAATATTGTGAAGGTTTTGGAGCTTACTGTAGTCTGGTAACTATTTGCCATGGCCGCTAGTCATCCTAGCCATCACTCACATCCATGAGAGTAAGGCACCGCTTGAAGCTGTAGCCTCTTGGTTATACTCTTGACACTACTGGTCATGTTACATGTTATGCATCATGGTTGATTGTAACAAAATACATATAACAGAGGTAATATTACAGTTGCTGAGGAGGCATCCACCAATCTCCTTTTGTCTTTGCTGGACATTGTTTCCTTTATTCCCTTATATTATTCCTTGACCCTAGATCATCCCTGGGTCCCCTCTCTTGTTTGATAGACTCCTACTTGTCTAATTTCATCTCATATCTTGTTCCAAGTTCTTCCTATCATTGTGTGACTCATTTGACATGAGTTACTATCTCTTATCTATGACTCAACTCTTATCTCATAGTTTCTTATATAGTAAGCAACAAAACCATTGCAATGTTTGGTAGTTTTGAATAGTTCATGGTGTAGCATGTCTGTCCATGGGAATCTCGCTTACTACTAGGGAAATGGAATAGACTAGACACTATTGGCTCTCTATAGCCATCTTGGCCATGTGATTTGCTCAAGTGGCTGTGTAGATATGACCATTTGAAAATGCCATGTCATTGTAACACTTTTGTTGCTGATATCATAGGTATAGTAAATTAGTATGTAGTGTGTTCTTCCTTGGCCTTGATGACCTCTTGAATCCTTCTGGGCATACTTTCAATCAATTCCTGGCACTGGGCAACTCCAATCTTCTCCCACTCCACTTGTATGCACTCCCAAAGCTCTAAAATCCCTTTAGGTAACTCAGGATACTCTGCTAGCCTCCTTTTTAGGATAAACCACAGATGTTCTATGGGATTAAGATCAGGAGACTGAGCAGGCAATACCAGGACCTCAAATCCATTGTCCTCAAATTACTTTTTGGCCTTCCTACTAGTATGCTTGGGGTCATTATCCTGTTGAAAGATAACATCTTCTGGAGTTTTATCAAAAAACTCCAGGATTTGTTGAAGTTCCTTCTCCAGGATCTGCACATAGAGGTCAGTATCCATCTTACCATCAATATTGCATGCCATGCCAACCCTTTTCCAAGTCATACAGCCCCACATTATAACAGAACCACCTCCAAATTTAACTGTTTCCTCTACCAGCCTATTATTAAGTCTCTGCCATTTTCCATGCCCATTTCCTACCATCTGACCCAATGTGATTAATTTTGGTCTCATCAGACCATATGACATGCTTCCAATCATCCACAGTCCAATCCTTATGAGCCAAAGCAAAATCCAATCTTGCTCTCCTATAACATTGATGATGAAGGGGGCATTTTTGCTTTACCACAGCCTTCATACCAGCTTTTTTAAGATGACAGCGAATTGTCTGAGGTGAAATGGAATGGTTCTTGACATCCTGAAGGGTTTTGGCAATCTGAACAGCATTTTCAGCCTTGCCAGTTACAAGAAGATGAATAGCATGTTATATATCAGTAAGAGTAATAATGGATGGACAACCCCCAGAGGCTTTGGCAAGGTTGGGACAGTGTTTGGAGTGAATACAACTAATGGTGGAGTGGTTTATACCAGTAGAAGTAGAGATCTGACAAGTAGATTGACCCAATTCCTGAAGGCAACCCTAAGACAGGATGTCTAGGACCCACTCTCCAAGTCAATAGGACGAGACTAAGGTTGGCAGTGCACTCATTAGGGGAATCCCAACAAGGACAAAACTGGTTTGTCCAGTTGGATGTCATTCATATTTATACTACTACATGTTGCGCACAGACCAAGCTGTGTCAGGTACTATCTATGATAAGGGTTACTATATAGGGTTACATGAGTCTCACGATTGTGTGAATAGAACTAGAAGACGACGGAGATTAAGTACACGTGAAGATAAGAGATAAAGGCCTAGACCGGTCACATGATCTAGTCAGGTGATGTGTCATGTGATCTAGTCACATGCGAAAGCTAGGTGAAAATGAACGGATTCATAACAATTCCAAGAAGGAGATGATTTATTGGATTTGATCAATAGAAAGTGATTTCATGGTGGTGGAAGTGGTCAAAGCAATGTTGTTTGTGTTTGTTTATATAATGTTAAACTTCTTATGTATCACATGACCCATTTCTTACATAATAATCCACTACAGTGTATAGTATTCATATTTCAATAGGTCAGCAACAAAAGTGTTACAATGACATGGCATTTTCAAATGGTCATATCTACACAGCCACTTGAGCAAATCACATGGCCAAGATGGCTATAGAGAGCCAATAGTGTCTAGTCTATTCCATCTCCCTAGTGGTAAGTGAGATTCCCATGGACAGACATGCTACACTATGAACTATTCAAACCTATATATACCTGTCAGTAGTACTATGTTCTGTAGCTAGTTCTATGCAATCAAGCATTGATCTAGTACTCTGAGAGCTCCAGCTATGTGACTGGATATTGAGACCTCCCTGCCAAGTCTTTGAACTCCAAGGAGCAGACTCTTTATGAGCGATTCCTATTAAGTCCATGCCAACTCCGGTGGTATCTCTAAAGCATCAGAGGTAACTCTACTATGGGGCTTTGACTTCACCTTATGTGGTGCACCCTTGCAAGAAGTCCTGCCCCAATTTTGGAGGTTGGAGGTTGGAGGTTCAGATGCATCAAGCTTGATGTTGTAAACAACAACAAGGCTATGACTAGTATATCAGACAGAGGAGAACCTTCAAGGCTCAAGGAGAATCAGAGGTCAGGAGTTGTGAATAAGTCAATATTCAAACTGAGGAACTACAGGGTTTGGGTACAGAGTTTATATACAGGGTTCAGGGTGATTAGTAAAGAGTTCATAGGTGATTGGTAAGTAACTGCACCAGATACAAATGTACTGGAGCTGTGCTTGGATGAATGAGCCAGAGCTGTGTAACTAAAGTGAGGAGTATCAGATCATGGGGATAGTGAGACTAATATAAATGTGGAACAGATAATGTGATGAGGGGCAAGAAAGGCATACAAGAAATGCCAAGTGTCACTCTGAGGACTTGGAGGTGTGTGCTGGGTGAAAAGTGTGTCAGGATTGTGGGTTTGATGATCAGAAGTGCCCTTGGAGGTTGGACTTTGACTTGGCGAAAATCCTGGATATGACACTGTCCCTTTTTCTTCATATAATCTTTTGTTCTCCCAGTCTGTTTGTTACTCTCTATGACTGGATAGTCATTCTTGGCTCCCTTTTACATTCCAATGAACCTGTGATTGTTTGTGTACTAATGGTGATTCAACTCACCTTATTACCTTATCTTCTTATCTTCTTATCTTCTTATTGTCCTTATCACTTGCCTTCTTTGTTCATACTATTTACAGTGACTTCAAAAACTGTTTCAATAATTAACCTCAAATCAGGGTGTGAAGCACCTTGCAATCACACATGGGAATTTCATCTCGCTTTGATGAGATCAAACAAGGTACAAACCCTTGGCTACAAGTCAGTCTCTTGGTCATGTGATTTGGCTCAGGGGTGGTGGAGATATGCCTATTTTAAAATGGGAACATCATTGGAATAGATTTGAGATATAGAATGTCTATATTGTTTGAGGTTATTTTCTGTTGTTTGGTCATAACAACAAAGATATACATATAAACATGTCATCTGAGTTTAAAAACATTCATGCACCTCTTTACTCTTTACTACTATCATCATAAGATCTCTTTCTACTACTCAAAAGAATACCATTCTCTCCCAGCTTGATGCTGGTCATTCTCTTCACTTTATTGCATCTAGTACTGGTATAGGCCTTGCTACCATCTCTAGACTGTATTCCAAGGAGCATTCTGATCTTCAAAAGTCTGTTGGAGGTTACCCACCCAAGCTTTTCCCTACCAACATTTGTCATGCTATCCATCTAATCTCTACTCACAAGACAGAGAATGCTATTCAAGTGACCAAAGCACTCTCCAATGTCATCAACCAGCCTCTCCATCCTAACATCATCTGTCATCACTTGAAAAAGTCTGGAATAAAGGCCATAGTCAAGTCCAAACACCCTCTACTCTCTGCTAGGCATTGCAAGGCGCACTTGGACTTTGCTTTTGCTTACAAGGATTGGACTATAGAGTACTGGAAGAAGGTTATATGGTCCGATGAGACCAAAAATCCATCTTCTAGGTAACCCTCCTAGACATGCTCTTTATTAACTTCTGACACTTCAAACTTCACTGTACCTTCTACCAGTCTATTACTGAGCCCTTCTTCTGCCTTTTTCCACATCCACTTGTACCCATCTGACCCTAGGCAATTAATTTTGGTCTCATCAGACCATACTACCTTCTTCCAGTCCTTCAGAGTCCAGTCTTTATGAGCATAAGCAAAGTCCAGATGAGCCTTGTAATGCTTGGCTGAAAAAAGAGGACATTTGGACTTGACCACAGCTTTCATACCTGTCTTTTTCAACTGTCTGTGCACTATGGAAGTAGGGGGGGTTAGTTGACTATATTGGTGAGTGCCTTGGTCACCTGAACAGCATTCTTTGCCTTTCCAGAGAAGATGTAATAAATGGCATATTTGACATTAGCAGAGGAAAGCTTGGATGGACAACCCCCCAGTACCTTTCTGGAGCTCAGAATGCTCTTTGGAGTGTAGTCTGGATATGGTAGACACATTAAGACCAGTAGTAGATGCAATGGAATGAGCAGAGTGACCAGCATCAAGCATAGAGAGAATAGTGTGTTTCTGAGTGGAAGAGATGGATCTCATAATGGTTGTGATTGGAAACAAAGATGCATGTGAACTATTTTAAACTCAGACATGATTCTATTATGTGTATGTTTGTTTGTATGACCAAACATAACCACATGACCAAGAGACTGATTTGTAGCCAAGAGTTTGTACTTTGTTTGTTTTCACCAAAGTGAGATGAAATTCCCATAGGTGATTGCAGGGCACTTTGCACCCTGGTTTGAGGTTAATTATTGGAACAGTTTTTGAAGTCACTGTATGTCTTCCTTTCTTTCACTGCTGCTAACACAGCTTGGTCTGTGTATGTTACGATCAACTGTGATGCGTAACGCATGACACGACCAGTAGTGTCAAGTGATGTACCAAGGGGTTACAGCATCAAGCGGTACCCTTCTCTCACTGAGGTGAGCAATGGCTGTATATGACAGTGGTTGTGGCAGGAAGCCTCTGAGACTCCCTGTTATGCGAAGCAGCGTTCTGAGTCTTAGACCAAGAAGGAATTGCTCACGAAGAGTCCGCTCCTTGGAGTTCAAAGACAAGAGGGAAAGGTCTCAATATCCAGACACACAGCTGGAGCTCTCGGAGGACTAGAACAACGCTTGATTGCACAGAACTAGCTAAAGGACACCATCGTACTGTTACTGGTATTTAAGGGTCAACCTTTTGTGCACAGACCAAGCTGTGTAACAGCAGTGAAAGAAAGGAAGACAGATCGAGACAGAGAGATAAGGAGATAAGGAGATAAGGAGATAGTGACTCATGTTGAATGAGTTATGCTAGATAGGGAGAACTTTGGAGGAAGATAAGACAATATGGTGAGATAAACGGGTTGTCTCCTATCAAGCAAGAAAAGGGAGCCAGGGACGATCAAGAGTCAGGGAATAGTGAAAAGGAACAAAGGAAACAATGTCCAACGAAGACAACGGCAGGTTAAGGGCATTCTCCAGGGCAACTGTAACATTACCTCTGTCATAGGCTGGAGACTCTGTGTCCAGCAACAACTTATAATGCACCTCATCCGGAACTCCCCCCAACAGCTTCGAGGTCCACCTCGCCTTCCACCACATTGAGTGATTCTCTATCCTGTGGGCAGTCCATCGAATAGTGGCCCAGTCGTCCGCAGTATCGACATCTATGTGAGCAGGCACACTCTGCCACAGTAACTCTGGCCCTTCCGCAATGTTTGCAGCGATGATGGGGGCAGTACTCGAGAAGGTTATGATCCTCTCCACAGAAGGAACAAGGGTCATCATGGTCCTCAGCGGACGCATACGGAGGTGGAGGAGTACTCCCCTCCTCAGCTAGCGGAGCAGGAGGAGGGACTGGGAGAGCGTCAGGGTCGAAGCGAGGGCCTGAGGTGAGGACTGGATAAGGGGACCCAGGGGTCTGAACAGAGAGGGACAAGCGATGACAGGCGATGGCAGGGCTGCTGGGTTGTGAACGACAACGATGATTTGGGGAGGAGGAGCTAGATGAAGACGATGAAGGAGGGACTGGGTGTGGAGGACGACGCGTCCTAGAGTGGGTGGTTGTAGAGGCGAGCGAGATGAGTGCAGTAATGCATCTCGAGGGGTGAGGAAGGTGCGGTGAGAGTCTAGCCAGTATTCCTCTGGACTCGAGCTCGTTGCTCCTGAAAGGAGTAGGGGCTGGCTCAAAACTGACTCTGAAACGCCATGGCTTCCTCAGCATAATCATCCTGCCCTTGTCGAGTGAGAGAGCACCACCAGCCACTGAAGGCAGAGAACAGGTTCCTGGGATGGACAGATGCAATAGCATTGTTGCGCTGGGCTTCCATAAGGGCGGAGAGAATTCGTCGGAGGAGAGTGGAGAAGCAAACTTGCATGGCCCCAAAGAGAGTGGGGTCCGACGTAAGGTCGGAGATGGGGATCTGGGAAAAGAACAACTGAAGACGAACAAAGGAAAAATAAACAAGGAGGAGATTACAAGCGGCGGGGTCTCTATTTAAACCAATCCTTTCAGTAATGGTATATACAATGGGAGGGGACTCAAGAGCAGCGGAAAGTACTTCGTCCTGAATTTTGTTGGGGAGGAGGGACGGAACGATGGGGGCGTTGGGATGGGTACAGCCCATGGAGAGGTCATAATCAGAGTTGGTGTTGAACACCCGGGTCATGGCAGGATCAGTCATGTCGATGGATCCGGATGGGTTATCTTCATGGACCGAAGAGGAGGAGGGACGAGAGGTAGCAGCCGAGCGAGAGGCGGACGAGAGGAAGTTATACACCATGGTGGTGGGGGTTTAGATGGAGAAGGCGGAGGGATGACTGGCCTTATAAGTGAGGAGGAGCTTGTTGGAGTGGGAAAGATTTGACTCGGGTTCCCAGGTATTTTCCGATGAGGGCCAGCCTTTCCAGGATACCAGGTACTGCCTTTTGCCTCAAGGTCCGCGGTATGAGAGGATTTGTTCTACCTTGTATTCTTCTTCACCTTCTATCTCCTCAGGGGGTGGAGATAGGAAGTTCGGACCATGTTCCGCTGTCTCCCTATAGGTGGATAAGAGAGAAGCATGAAACACGTCATGGATGCGCCATGTGGGGGGAAGTCGTAGGTGATACGCCACCGGGGATATTACTTGAGTTATCTCGAAGGGTCCTTCCCTTCGAGGAGCTAGCTTTCTGGACGGATATCGGAGATGAAGATTCTGGTTCTCAAGCCAGACCTTATCTCCGACTTTCCATGGTGAGAAGCAAGATAACGACCTTTCCTTCATGATCCATCAGGATCTTTCATGTGCTGCCAGGGCTTCTTTCCTTCCTTCCTCAATAAGAGATAAGCAGTTTTCTAGGGTTGGTAGAAAGGTCTTTCCGATTGGTGGATAAGCCCTGGGTTCATATCCCATCATCAGGAAGAAAGGGGATTGGTTGGTCGAAGAGTGGGTGGAGGAGTTATGGACGAACTCCGCAAGGGGAAGCAGAGAGGTGTTACGAATCTGTTCATTTTCACCTAGCTTTTGCACGTGACTAGATCACATGACACATCACATGACCAGATCATGTGACCGGTCTAGGCTCTTATCTCTTATCTCCACGTGTACTTAATCTCCGTCGTCTTCTAGTTCTATTTCACACGATCATGAGACTCATGTAACTATATATAGTACCCTTATCGTAGATAGTACCTGACACAGCTTGGTCTGTGCGCAGCTTGTAGTAGTATGTAATGCAATAACATCCAACCAGACAAACCAGTTTTGTCCTTGTTGGGATTCCCCTAATGAGCGCACCTCATCTTTAGTCTCGTCCTATCGACTTGGAGAGTGGGTCCTAGACATCTTGTCTTAGGGTCACCTTCAAAGGACAAAACTACTTCATTTACTACCTACTCTCCCCACGACCGGGTTACATCACAACATATTGTTTCACTTACTCTATCCCTCCTATTTTTGTCATCCTTGTACCTCGTCAAGCGTCACCCCTTGCACTTGTGCATACCTGGACACCAGGGTTAAGGTGGTTGGTCATACCGTTGTGTCAACGGTGCAGAAAACAACTGCGGCTTCAATTGTTGTGTGCGGGATTAACTATCCCACAATTGAGTTTGCTTTGTGAAGGCTTTGACCTCATTCAAGAGGACACGCTTCACTGCTCGAAATTAGTTTTTAGTGCTTGGCACTGTTCAGTGCTCCCCAAGGTGTGATCAGGGGTAATTGTGGTATTTCCCACACAACAAAGGACAACTCTTTGTCGTTGTTAAATAAGAGTTGTAGTCTTGGCGCACTAAAGTCGTCAGCTGTAGCCAGGCAGAACCCGTTTCCTCCATATAGTGTAATTCAACTCTGCAGCGAGACCACCCTCCTGTGAAATTCGCGTGCCTGTAGAAAGGCGAAGATTGTCACCCTGGCCGTACATTTCGGCAATGTGTCACTTGCGGTCCGACCGACCTTTCCCGTCCCTCGTCTTGCAACTCCAGGCCCCTCCGATAACGACATTCTGGACGGCCAGTTCTTCTTCGAAATCACCAGCACCCTAGACCCGGTCCTCATCCAAGATCGTCCTATCAGCGGTTTGAAGAATGGTGGATGAAAGTCCTGGTCTATCTAGACTTTCATAAAGAAACCTACGCCACCAACAAAGACAAGGCGTTGGTGATCCTCTCATGCATAGGATCCAAGTCCGGGGACACCCACAAGAATGGGGCTGGTCTGTGGGCCCGAAATGAGATTAAAAAGCACTGGGGAAAAGGCCCCCACGACTACTCCACCATTGAGGACATTGAGGCTCAGATACGGAGCCGATTCACCATTGGCAATGAATGGGATCTCGCTCGTCATCAACTCCGCGCCTTGACCCAGCATTGTGGAGAGAGGACGCAGGTGTTCCTCACCAAGTGGTTGGCCCTGTTCGACATGGCCGTGATATCTCATAGCAAAGGAGTAGGGCTGCTAGAGCGAGCAGTCTGCCAAGATGTGATTCGTCATATCTTCCTCGACGATAAGAGAGAGGTATTGGTAACGGATTACCTACCACTTATCCAACGCTACGCCAAAGCCATCGAAAGCTTCGAGACTCGAGATCGCGAGCCGGTAGTCAAGAGAACTTCTTACCGGGACCCCAATGCCATGGAAGTCGACGCGATAACCCGCCCCTCTCCGCCGAAGGGGTGCTTCAATTGTGGCATAGAGGGACACTTGGCTAGGGAATGCCCAAAACCATCCACCAAGTGTGGTGATTGTGGATGGTCAAGGGGAGGTCACAAGGCCCAGTGTAGCCGGAAAATTCGTGTTGTAGGAAAGGAAGCGGAGAGCGCCACTATAACAAACAGCTCCGGGGTGGTCGCCTCGTCATCAATGGCAGAGCCTGACCGTCGGCTGAAGGCGGTACAAGGAATGGACTATAAGGCCATGCAGGCCTACTTCTGCGACCTAGAGGAAACGGAAGGAAAGGGAAAAGGGAGGGGGTGACGAGATCGAGCCCTCGATCACCCCAAATAGACAATGTAATTAGGGATTCATTTCGAAATAGCTTTTCCTATTTAGAAGAAGAAAATTTGGATTCATGATGGGGTAGCCTCCCTGAATCCAACGTGCCAGCGTCTCATTATGAGCGCAGCTCCACGATAGGAGTATTTGATTCCGGCAATAATAAAGAAAAATATATATTTGTAGAACCATATCAGGACTTGATTGATCAAGGGTTTGAACCCCTCGAATGTAGTATACAAGAACCGTCCTCAGTTCCCGTTACATATAATATGAAAACCATACAAAAGGAGTTTCAGGAGAGCTCGACTCCTAGAGTTGTTCGAGTAATCAATCTCAAAGGCGAACTCACCATAAAAATCAACATAGTACAAAAATATCAAAACTTAACCGTCAACGCGCTCCTAGACAGTGGAGCAGGGGGGACCTTTATCGATAGAGAGTGGGCAATGCACCACCGAATCCCTATGGAACCCCTGGAGTGTCTTATCCCCGTGTATAACGCTGACAACACATTAAACCAAGCAGGCGGAATCACCCACCGAGCAGTGCTCGTAATCGACTTCGAAGGACACTGAGAGAAGCTCACGGTGGAAGTTACCAATCTGGGCCGGAACCAGATGATTATAGGAAACACGTGGCTGTGACATCACAACCCCCGAATTAACTGGGAAACGGGGCATGTAGCCATGACAAGGTGCCCAGAATCGTGTAGAGCATTGAACGCCTCTTATCGGAATAGGTTAGAAGAGTGGGAAAACAAATATGGGCATACGAGAGGACAGGCTAGATTAAATACGATAGCCATGCCTGTATTTGAAGAACCGTTCAATCTAGTCCCTAAAGAGTATCACGATTATTTAGATGTCTTCTCGAAGAAGGCGAGTGAGAGAATGCCTGAGCGAAAACCATGGGACCACGCAATTGACTTGAAACCGGATTTTAAACCAAAGAAAGGCAGAGTGATTCCCATGAGCCCGGATGAACAAGCCGAAGTGCAGGCATTTCTAGATGATCAGTTATCTAAGGGGTATATTCGCCCCTCTAAGTCCCCGCAAACGTCCCCCGTATTCTTCATTCCCAAGAAGGAAGGAAAGAAAAGGATGGTGATGGACTATAGATATTTAAATGAGGGAACCGTGAAAAACAACTACCCTCTGCCACTCATTTCACAACTCATCGATAAATTAAAAGGAGCTAAGCTCTTTACGAAAATGGATCTTCGTTGGGGATACAACAACGTACGGATTAAAGAAGGAGATGAATGGAAAGCGGCATTTGTCTGTCACAAGGGATCATTCGAACCCACTGTCATGTTTTTCGGACAGTGCAATTCGCTGGCAACTTTCCAACAGATGATGAACGAGATCTTCGGCGACATGGAAGACATAGTCATTGTCTATATAGATGACCTTCTTATCTTCACTAATACCCCTAATCGGGAAGAGCATATAAAGAAAGTTCGAGAAGTGCTGGCACGACTTAGGAAGCATGATTTATTTGTTAAACCAGAAAAGTGCTCTTTCTTCCAGACCAAAGTAGAAATGCTAGAAATGGATGTTTCCACAGAAGGAGTAGTCATGAGCGAGGCAAAGCTCAATGGGATAGCGGGATGGACAGCCCCCACAAATGTTAAAGGAGTCAGGAGCTTCTTAGGGCTGGCCAACTTTTACCGGAGATTCATTAATGGATACTCCCAGGTAGCGCGACCCCTACATGACTTAACAAAGAAAGATCAACCTTGGATCTGGGGACCAGATCAACAAAACGCATTTGAAACGCTTAAATTAAAATTCACTACTGCCCCGGTACTAGCTTACCCGGATGACACCACTCCGTATAGGGTAGAATGCGATGCATCCGATTTTGCAGTAGGAGCTGTCTTGTCTACACAAAGGGAAGACAAATGGCATCTGGTAGCCTACATGTCACATGCTATGTCACTGGAAGAAAGAAACTACCCCATTGCGGATAAAGAAATGCTGGCCATTATCTCAGCCTTAGAACAATGGCGTCACCATCTGGAGGGAGCACATTTTCCATTCGAAATCTGGACAGATCACAAGAATCTGCAATATTTTATGACTTCTCAAAATCTGAGTCGACGGCAGGCCCGCTGGGCACAATACTTATCGAGATTTGATTATCGATTAATCAACAAACCCGGCACTTCCATGGGAAAAGCCAATGCCTTGTCCAGATGAGAAGATCATGCCATCGGCATAGAGAACGATAATCGTGATGTCACTTTCATTCCCCCAGAAAAAGTTATCGCTCAAGTAGGATCAGAAAAGAGCCTATTCGAACGAATAATACAAGCACACAAGTCCATACGAAACCCCGACAGCAGTGTGGATAAACTAGGTACCTGGATGTACGATAATAAGGGAGCAGAAAAGACCGCGGAATTGCTCACCTGGTACTACAAATGGCCGGGTCATCGTCAAGATATTGTAAATTATTGTAGAACCTGTCAATGGTGCGCCCGCATGAAACCCGCCAATCACGCACCCGCGGGTTTATTGGCACCGCTAGAAGTACTGAAGGGACCCTGGGAAGATGTAGCCGCCGATTTCATGACAGGCTTTCCCGAAGTGAATGGGTTCAATGCTATCCTAGTGGTGGTAGATAGATTTTCCAAGGAAGCGGTGTTTATCCCGACAACAAAAGAAGTCACGGCTCTCGGCACCACGGCCTTGTATAGAGATTATGTATGGAAGCATCACGGACTTCCTTCCATGATAGTGTCCAATCGAGGACCACAGTTCGCTTCCCAGGTTATGGAAGCTTTATGTAAAATGCTGCACATTGAACGCCACATGTCCACTGCGTATCATCCACAAACCGATG
>JBBPKR010000263.1:0-13046 GCA_038089375.1 Pseudoaustroboletus valens | reverse complement strand
TGGCACTAATATTGCCGGGTACATCCGAGAACCCCTTGATTTGGACATCGCGGGACGATCTTTCTACACGCCTAAGTTAAGCTAATGTCTCGTGGACGTTAGAGTGCCTTTCTGTCGGCCTGACCTCTGTGGGACCTGTCACAAATGTTTTTCGTCTTTTATGTGCGGAGTGGATTACCAAACGTGGATATTGCATCTCGACTCATCTGTACCCCTTGCCATTAAATAGCGATTCACCTTAGATTTTCTGGGTCATAAGCTGGCTATCGAAGATGTGATGATTGGCTTACCCAATACTGCCGAGCCCATCATGACCTCAATACAGACGTCATTAATTTAGCCTAACACTGCTGGGCTGCATCACCTCGGTGCAGACATCCAAATGACGACCAGATTTTTCGTATATTAAACAGGTTATGTAATGCCGAGCCTACATGGTGAGGAACATCGCTGTGACATTTCTCTAGTCCTTTGATGCGTGGTAATTATATTCAATCTATTTAGGCTTGTTCAGGCAGAGATCAGGTACTGATACATGAATGTGAAAGCGACATAAGTATGAGTAACTAGTAGCACACAGAGTCTATGTCTGCCATCCACTCTGTCACCCACTTGTGATTCGACAGAACACACATTCCTAAGACTGACCCAAAGTGACAGGGAAGGTATCTTGGTTCGAGTGGCAAAAGAACATCGGGCATACTGTATGACATGTGTGCTTGACATTGTCGTGGACCTGTTATTTCCATCAGACACACTTGAATATAACAAGAATGCAACAAATGTATATTCACTGGCACGTAGTATGGATTACAGGACAATTGCACAATAGGCAAGTGATAGGAATGGATGAGGGGGATGTAACAAGATGGAAAATGAGTGCATATCAACAATCATAGCAATTAGCAGGGAGTGGGTGTGGTATAAATGATAGATGCTTCAATCAGATCAGAGCCATACGAGTTCTTGATGCATTGCATGCTGCCACTCGGTAATACCTTTCCCATCAGATGCATGAAGACCGGAGTACTTGCTCTTTGCAGGAAACCTCATCAAGTCGTTTTGAAGGGCATCTGTAAAGTATCTGCACAATATAGATTAGTCTAGACAAGGATAGTCAAGATTGGCCTACCTTTCCCACTCCATCTTATGAAGTTCCATTGTTGGCTGCTTCTTGACCTCATCACGCATTTCATCAAGGAGCTGGTCGATGAAGTCCCAATACTTGTTGTCTTCCCACTCCGGATCTTTCTCCTTATTTGCTGGATTATTGTCCTCATTATCTGGTGTGAGGTTCAGACTCGGAAACTCAGAACTTTCAAACCTTTTCTTCTTTGTTTCATTAATGAGGCTCGTAAATGTGATCATATTCTGATGCTGGATAAAGGTTAGTGGGTGCTGATGAAAATGTATGCTAACATGACTCACAAGGAATGCGAATCATGCCCATTGACTCTTTGTTACGTCCATAAAGTCCTTCTGACAAAGAGACTTTGAAAGTACCGTGATGTGTAGCTCCTTTGTGATGCTGCTCAAAATCTGCAGACTTTGTAGTTAAATCACTGGTCAATTGCTATTAGGTCAATTACCTTCAATTTGATCTGAGAGTGTTGCTTTGTAAGAACATCTTTCATGATTGAGTCGATGTACTCAACAAGTTCAGGGTCCTCCAGGGCTGCAGGTGGAATCTTGAAAACACCTAGATTCCGCTTTATGAAACCCTAGTAGTTTGAAAATGTGAGATTGGCACATGTTCTACCTGTAAACACGCACCCAAATGTTCTCAGGGAGGTTTTCAAGGTATTTTGTCAGATTGGGTATCAGGAGGCAGTACCTTAGCTGATCTTTAAGAATGTCCTGCAGGCAGTGGACGTGTCAGAAGAGAACATGTCATAGTCATTGACTTATCCGAAACTGGTTGGACTGAATAAATATGTGGGCCTCATCATGTTGCATCCTGTGCTGCATTGCCAGGATTGAACCTTGCAGTGAGATAAGCATTTTGGGTATGTCCAACTAGAAAGCCCATAGTAGTAGTCTGGAACTGAAAAGACAAGAATAACTACTTACCTTGGTGAAATCATTTAGGGTATCGTCTTCTAATTGGTACCACCAGCATGTATCAAGTGCATGAACTTTGTTATGTTTGACCCTGTGTTCTGCTTCTAGTGTCTCATCAAGTGAGTATGAATGCTCCCGGGTCTGTCAGGGCTGACCCGGAGGAGGAGGTAAACAGTCATGGTCAGGTGATAAAAAATTAGTGTCAGGGTCTTGAGGGTGGCCTTGCAAAGAATGTTCCTGTGACCCTTCATTCCTGGAATTGTTGCTCTCAGTCTGCTCAAGGCGATATTGTGCAAGAAGGCTCATCTTGCACAGGCCAACTTGAAGAAGGGTGGGAAACCAGAGTTCATGACTGGGGCTGTTTAAAAGATTCAATGTCTCAAACTTGCCCAAATACTGGGTAACCCATATTATTATGTACAATATGATACTAACTATAAAATTGCGGTACGCAACTGAAATGAGGTGGATACAATGGATACGATATGCTAGGGGGATCAGGTGGTGGAATTGAGGGCTGTGGAATGTATGATATATACCCGGCCTGAGCTGAGGACAGAACTTGAGAATGGATATGCATATTGATGATGTGAGACTGGAAGGATCCTGCACTTGCAGTAGAGGGTGTGCTAGAATGGCTGGATTGGTTGGATTGTGCACTGGATTGGGCAGGTGGTACTATAGCCTTTCCTTTGCCTTTCCATTGTGTTCTCTTCGGATGATCAAACACTGGTGGCTGCTCAGCTGGCAGTTGTATATCAGCTCCTTCATTTCCTTCCTTCTTTAATTGAAGGAGACAAGCTGCCTGTAAACATAGAGAGGCATGATCAGAAATGAGTGGTGCATAAATCTGGTTGTAAAGCATGTGTGGAATGGTGGCCCTGACCCACTCGTAGTTGTGAAGCGAGGAGGTATTAATGAGATAGGCATCAATGGGCACATGATCAATAAAATCCTTCATCCATGAGGTGACTATGTGCTCCTGTTTTTCAGGCATGGCCTTTGTGGAAGTACAGCGGGCAGTCATGCAGTCATGCTGAATGTTTATTACGCAGATAACATCCTGTTGCAAACAAAAAGCAGCTACAGTGGTTGTCACCATGTGAGTGGAAGCAACTTACGAGAGGAGGAATAACAACAATTTGTGCATGGTCAGGGTATCTGATTCAGGGAACACGTAAATGAGCATACAAGTCCAGAAGGAATTCAAGGAGGGTAATTGTAATGTGTGAGGCAAGGCGCTGGCTGTACCGCTCTGATGGAACCAAAATTTCTTTGACTGTTCCAATCTGATACATGCCATCAAGTTTGATGATGACGCAGATTCCAGTCCTAGGCTTATCCCCATGTGCTGCAACAAATGTCGTAGCTTTGTAAAATTTATATCCATGCTGAGCAGTAGACGATGTCAATAGCAAATATCATGCAGCCTCCGTTTTTGTTCCAATTGAATGGTTGTGTGATCTCAGTCCTTCCATCTCTGGTTTTGTATGATGGTATGTGTGCCGCACCTTCAAAGGAGAGTAAGTAATTTACTACATACAGAACAGAAAAACTCGCCAACTTCTGGAGGTTCTACCCTTGGGAAATCAAGCAGTTGGCATATGTGAGGGTGTTCATCAACATATTTAATGATATTGGCTCCTGCTTTGACCCATTTACCAGTCGCAGGATCATTCCAAAATCCACTGGAGGTAACATGCTTGACATTGTCTTGTTCGGCAAAGAGACAACATGTATCATGGCTTCATGCTTGACGATTGCCATAAATTGATGCAAGGCGAAAGACGTGGTTGAAAGATTCGTAGTGCTCTGTTGAAAAAAGAATTGCTGGACCAAACCGGCGGATAAACATGGGAAGGTGAACAAGAAAGTGAAACTTTGCTTTCGTCACCAATATACTAGGTGCACATTGTGCGGAGAGGGTAAGAAAGTCATTGATAACATATGAAAGATTGGCCTGCAGTATGTTGTGGCAAATCAGATTGTGTGAGAGTGTAACAAAATGGTACTGACAAGATATAATTTTATGTCTTCAATTGAAGTATGCCAGAGAAGGACAACAAGTTTTCTGATTACTGACCAGCTCTGGAGCACTGAATGTGGAACAAGGTTGTAGATAAGATATGGCATGACCTGTGCAAGGCTCTTGAAGTGCTTCCTGATAAGCGTGCCTTTGTACCTCACAATGTAGTCAGCATCGAGAGTCAGGGAGTTTAGACCGTCTGTATTGACTGATCCAAGATGCATCTGGAAAATTTTGAGAAAGTGGTCTTTGTTGAGGATGTAGACAGTTTGAGCTCAAAAGTACTTCACCACACCTAGAAGGATTGTGTGAAGGATCTCCGTCGGGGGTATCCTTGTGGATGTTCAATTCTTGCATCCTGAGGAGTGGGTTGATATGATCATCAAGCGGTCTACTACCGAGTAAAGCATCCAGCTCTGTCTCTAATTGTGTGGTGACTTCAACATCTGAGAGTGCTGGCCTTCCTGTCGTTCTCTTTCATAGGACTTTTCCGAGTTCCAAAAGGCGGCCTACAATTGCAGTGGTGGCACTGTCTTGGATGCCAGATTGACTTATGGCAGTCTTGACCTTCTCAGTACCACCTGAGAGCATCGAAAGCTGAATCTAATGTTTGATCTGAGCACGGGTGTCCTCAGGTGTCTGCAACTTGCCACTCTGAATCTGTGGTCAGTACATCATAAGCAAATAGGCATGAACTTGTGATACCTGAAAGATCTCACTATATCCTTTGTCGGTCTTCTTCTCCATGTTTGTACCACCAACATCACA
The DNA here is from genome assembly GCA_038089375.1 of Pseudoaustroboletus valens. NCBI lineage: Eukaryota > Fungi > Basidiomycota > Agaricomycetes > Boletales > Boletaceae > Pseudoaustroboletus > Pseudoaustroboletus valens. The sequence continues at coordinate 8,191 of JBBPKR010000263.1, read as the reverse complement.
AGTGCGGCAGAGGTGGTTGCATTTCAAACTGCCGTAACTACACTCTTCAGCCTGCATTGGATTGTCGCCAATGATGATCAGATTATAGGGGATAACCATGACCTCCTCTTGGTCCTTGATGTCAAACATTATGATGGGGTTGTCGGATGCTTTCCTGTTACAGTCAAAATGTTCACGACAAGAATATGTATGAACTGTATTTATGACCTACTGGATAGAATCCTTGATGCCTTGCATTAGCTCCATTGGAGTTGCATGGGGTGAACCTGAGATGAAACGAATAGTGAACTCCTGTTCAAGCATTTGTTGTAACAATAGAGTGTTTGACATGTATACTATGTGGTGCTTGTTCCACTGCTTTGATATGTTCCCAGATACATTGTCCATGAACACGATGAGAGGTACAGTGTATACCATTTGTCCTCCTGATTTCTTTCAGAGTGGGTTCAGCATAAGATTGGAGAATGTGACAGAGGAAGCTATGCTGAGCATTAGATCATATGTTTAGCTCCCAAAATCAGGCGACAAACCTGTGAATCGGATTCCGGATGCGCTGTCCCAGTGCTGAAGATCTTCAAATGTGTTGAAAAATGTTGAGGCTGGGATGATGACCATCTCTGGGTCGACCACAAATCCCTCCTGTGACAAAAGGGAATCAATGGACGATATTTGATACAACTGTAACAAGGACAAACCCCAGTCTTAGAGACCTCATGGCCCAATGTGAGAATGGCAGGCTCTCCTTCGGGCAATATTCTTGCCTGGAAAAACTTTTTAGGTATGAAGTACTCCCCAGTTGATCATTGGAGTAGCTCATTGACAAAATAGACCACATGGTTGACACAGACACACGAAGGTGCAAGACCATTCGGAAGATCCTCGAGCATCTTGCTCCCATGGTGCACTTGTGACATGTACATTTGTCCATCCTCAGGGTACTCTTGCATTGTGTACCGAGTAAGCGGATTTGCAAAATCCTGTGCAGTTGGCTTAGAACAGTTCATTGGATAAGCAACTCTACTCACCATGGCAATTGCTTTGCTGATCACATTCAAGTAGAATACATTACCAGAGTTTGTAGTCACCCTCTCTGCTGGATCCCCAAGAATTTTCATGAAATGCTCTTGTGTTTTTTTCACAGCATACATTGATGGTACCTCAGGTGCTCCGACATCCTTTGTCCATTTCAGGACCGCTGCTTTCTGTGACTGTGAAAACTTGAGGTGAGGAGAACTAAAGAGAACATGGGTAAGAAACTCCTGCACAGTTTGTCAGCGAAATTGATCATGATACCTGTTCAAATATACTGGCATCGACTTCCAAGGATATAATGGTCCGCAAGGGGAAACATCGGCGGCAACATTGGACTTCATACATTGAGAAGTCCTGCTAGCGATGACTATCCCCCAATTTAGTAAGAAGACAATCCAAGGGAGAGAACAAACCATCAATGCTGATCTCGAAGTCCTCACCCGTTTCTTTCAGATTTGGAGGAATAAGGTCTAGATCAATGCTGCCTTCAAGTCCTAATTCATCTTGGAGCAGTAATAAGACAGTAGAGAATATGGATTCGCTGCTTTCGATTTTCTGTTGTAGCTCATCAAAGTAGTCTGTACCATAGTCATCAACAAATATAATGCAGTCTTCTTGAAATTCGTCCCAGAGCTGGTTTAGCAGTACCTCGGAATCTTCATTGCCAGTGGTAACAGGAAATGGGGGTAGCATTGGGTCAGGTTGGATCATCGGCATTACTTCCTGCGGGCTCAGCCGCAGCGGGACCTGGGATAGCATAGGCACAAAGTTGTCAAGAGTGTCAGCTCGGAGCCTCAATGGTTCCCACTTTTCTTTTACCTTAGCCAGTCATTGAAGATTCCTTTGGTGCACCTTGGATTGTATATGCTGTGGTACATGGCAATGACATATAGGTTTCTCAATGTTGTGATTTCGGCATGCCTTGCATATCACATAATGTGGATCATTGCCAGCCACAGTGAACACTGTAGAAAGAGGTAAAGTTGAAGAACATGTATCTTGAGTTCCCTTACCATTAGTATCAAGAGTAGGTGGTTTTGAAGACCTGGCCATGAAGTCACGAAGAGTCACTGGTCGATGAATCAATGACCCAAAAAGGTAAACACACGCAGTGGTCACACAGACAAATTGATCACCATCTGCTGATGCATTAGTCCTACCCCTTGTCCTTGTGTTTGCCATGACCCTCACATTGACCCTTTCTGTTTCACCCTTGCCAACCCCCGTGCCTGTGTGCGAACGTGAACAGTTCCTGGCCATGCTTGCTTCGTTACCAGGTGAAGTTGCGCATGTCATGGTTGGTCATTGGAGTTGGACTAATTCACTTGCTAGGCCCTCAAGAGCTATCAAGACACGATTGTGATCATGCTAAAAAAGCTATCTAGTGGAGAGGTAGGGTTGTCATATATCGAAGAGATCCATTTGCTTGCTCCTTCCACTTGTTCCCAAATCAGAGCTGGCAAGTCGGTTTCATTTTCAGTACCTACTTGAGGGTGGGTGGTAAGGAATTCTATATGTCCATCAGATGTCTACTCACACTGAACGGATTATCAGTGAGTTCAGGCAGTTGCTGGACTATGTCAGTGTGTCCAAAATGCTTGCTGAGCATATCATGGTTACTGGTGCAGCATACTGAGGATGCCAAGAACTTCTCGATCAAGCCATCTGGCTCGCGATCCTTCGATGTTCCCGTTTGCAGTGCGGAGCCTGGGACTGCATACACCAACATTGGTCATTTCCTTTTATTTGATGGTGTGGAGAACTAATGTCAGATTTAAGATTGACACAGGATTAGCAGGTGCCAGATGGGTGCACACATTCATTCTCGATGTTGTCAGAGCATGCTGTGGATCCCAGCCAAGGGAAAGGATAGGCAATGTGCAGGCAAGACATAACTAGTGACAATGCGGCCCTGGGTGCAGAATCTCTTTTCAACATCTTACTCACTCTGAGCAAGCAGTTTATATGCTATCTACTACCTCCTTGCACTTTCTATATAATATCATCTATAGCTTTTTATGTTACTACATTTGTGCTGAATGAATTCATGCATGCCCTTGGCTGTCCCGTGACTCAGGGAAAATCATGTGCCATCATGTGGATTCATTTGGACATTGAAACCTGCAGTTCTACAACAATGTCAACCATTATCAACATCAAAACTTCTTTCACACAGAGTGGGCAGTGTAATCTTGATGTTCTCGAGCTCTCTATCTGCTTTCATAGTGCCGTTCACATGAGAGATGTCCCTCAGTATGCAGTACATTTTCCATGCAATAACGAACTTTTGTACAGCCAATGACATTCCTGCCCAGCCTGTACAAGTATCCATCCACCTCCCTAATGAATGGGCCACGCTCCTGCCCATTGTGTATGATGTGTCCAAGGAAAGGCTTGCTGCAAGCAAACCCTTGATGCCAGTAGGCTGTTCTGTTCTTCATTGTGCAAGCTCTTATGGTTGGTAGACTATATTCCCCTTCCTCCCACTTCCTTCTCACTTCGAGCCCACTTCGCCATCTCAATGGCAACAGTTGGCGAAACAGATTGAGGGTTGTTTGATAGAAGATCCTTATCTGCACTCCAAACAACCCAATTGCTATCACTTGATGCGGGAGTTATTCTGGATGGCATTCATTGCTGCTAATCCTGGATTTCCTTATGGCAATTTTCCCTGTTGGAATACAATCATTGCGATGGATGGCGACTTCATAACACATTGGATGTCAAGAGATGAGGACGAAGAATCAAATGTGGAGGAGGTCCAGTCCACCGTCTGGCAGCAGTTTAGAAGTGTTGTATCTAATATGCTCTTGATGCCTGTAACTCAGTGACTTGATAACCTCGTTGTACCTCCCCATTAGTCCAAATATTATCTCTGTTATGGTCGAGGATACCCCCTCCCCTTTTTCACCCATTATCAACAAGGATGATTGAAACACTGTGCTTGCCCAAGACTGCTCCCCGGCAGAGTGGAATCTATACTTCCGTTTCTTGCCTTCTCCCATGCCAACCACTGCCTTCTAGGCAGTGCTACTTATTTATGACTCGTTTCTTGTCACAGACACTGCCCTCCTCAGCTATGCTCTCTTGCGCATAGCCTTGTAGTTCTATTTATATCACTGACTCGTTATGACTTGATAGTGCCTGCCCTACACTAGTTCAAGCTCTGCTTGAACTCGTTACGATATCCTATATAAACCTCTCTCTCTCGTATTTGTATCTCTAACCTTGATCTACACAATACCACGTAGTTTCAAGTCTGTTGGTTGATTCTTTCTACCTCATCCTCTAGTCTAAGCCAGGCCTTAGACTTCCTCAACGTTGTTGCTGTCCTCGTCGAGGACTGCTCCTATCCCTAGGTAGGGAACCTCTGTCAGTGAGAGCTGAACCTCTCCAGGTCTGCTTCTAGGACTTCGTCCTATGCCACCTGCGTCGAAGGGAGTCTCGGAGACTTCCTGTCACAGCTGCTGTCATCTACAGCCGTTGCTCACCTCAGTGAAAGAAGGGTACTGCTTGACGCCGTAACCCCTTGATACATCACTTGACACTACTGGTCGTGTCACGTGTTACACATCACGGTTGATCATAACAGAGTCATTGTCAAGAAAACTTGGAGGACATCATTCGTGCACCATGGCTTGCAATCTCAAATGCTGTCTTATTTGTTCAAAGGATATAGGCTATTATGCCAGCACCTCTAAATTGGAACACTCACTTGGGGCCAGCAGTGCTGTATGCGGCCCCAGATTCACAACACATACTCACTTCTTGCCTTCCATCCACTTGCTCTCGTTCCTCTCATTGTTCATGCTCACCCTTGCCACCTCGCTGCTTTGAGTTCCACATGTCCTGTCAGGTGCACATTGCTTTGTTCGTGTCATTTTTCTATGATGCTCATTCTGTCTATGCCAGCCCGAATGTGAATGTACCCTCCTCAAACGCACCCTTCTTATTCTCCCCACACCATCCGTTCCTAAATGTTTGTGCTCGGATCAAGTTGCTGTTGTTTCTAATGTCCCCATGACCCAGATTATCATGAATGCACCAGGCATCATGCACGAGGACAAGCACAACCACTACCTATCAAATGAAGGACTGGACACCATTCTGCTGGTAATAATGATCGTCATACTACTCCTCTGCCTGACTATGCGCTGATAATTATCCCCCACAAGTTGACAGTGACACCTATAACTGAAGTTGAGAGTTTCCATATATAAGAATCATTTGATGCTGTTGCAATCATGGCAGCTGCGGGTTATGTACCCAAGTTACCCACTCAAATTCTGGGAGTTGGAAACCTTGCCCTTTTCAAGCCGGAGGACGAGATTGAGCTTTTGGTGGATGAAATGAAGGAACACAAGATCATGCGGTTTCTCCTGAAGATACAGAATTGAAATGCTGGCCGTCCAAAAGACTGCTCCTTACCAAGCTCGCAAATTCAATGCCGGTCCACTCTACAATAAGATCATCCCATTGCTCATGAAGCACACAATAGAGAATCAAGAATGGCATTTATTGGTCAAAGTTATTGACTGTGTCTTGTACAAGCTCGATGACCTGGTCCGTCCTTATGTGCACAAGATCCTTGTCGTCATTGAGCCCCTGCTTGTCACCAAGGATTACTACGCTCGTGTCGGAGGGTGTGAAATCATTTCCAACCTCTCAAAAGTGGCCAGCCTAGCTCACATGATCTTCACTATGCGTCCTGATATTGATCATGCCGATGAATATGTTCGCAACACTACTGCCTGGGCATTCTCTGTTGTTGCATCTGCCCTTGGTATCCCTTCATTACTTCCTTTCCTCAAGGCTGTCTGCCACAGCAAGAAGTCTTGGCAAGCGTGTCACACCAGTATCCGAATCGTTCAACAGATCACCATTATGATGGGTTGCACCATGCTTCCCCATCTGTGGAACCTCATGGCCTGTATCGCCCATGGCCTCACAGATGAGCAGCAGAAGGTGTGAACCTTGATGGCCCTTGGTCTTGCTGCCTTGGCTGAAGCTGCAGTGCCATACGGTATCGAGTCATTTGATGAGGTACTCAAACCTCTTTGGTTGGGTATTCGTCTGCACTGTGGCAAGGGTCTTGCCGCCTTCTTGAAGGCGATCGGCTTCATTATTCCCCTTATGGATCCTGAATATGCTTTCTACTATACCAAGGAAGTTACTGTCATTCTCATCTGCGAATTTCAGACATCCAATGAAGAGATGAAGAAGATCATGCTCAAGGTGGTCAAGCAATGCACTGCTACTGAGGGTGTTATGGTGCAGTACATCAAACAAGACATTCTCCCGGACTTTTTCAAGTTGTTCTGGGTTTGTCGCATGACATTGGATAGATGCAACTATCGCCAAGTTGTGGAGACCACTGTTAAACTTGCCCAAAAAGCTGGGATTTCGGAGATTGTTGAAAGGATAGTGAACAAGCTCAAGGATGAGGCGGAGCCATACCGGAAGATGGTTATGGGGACTATCACCAGGGTTGTTGTCACTCTCGGGGCCTCATACATCAACAAACATCTCAAAGTTCGCCTTGTAGGTGGTATCTGTTACAGTTGCTGTGGAGAGGGCCCTCAATCTTCCTTTGTCGTCGTTGGATATCGTTTCTTTCATCCCCTTGCACTACTCATTGACTCTTGACCGTCCCTGGTTGCCTTTCCTTGCTTAATAGGACCTTACCAGTGTTACGCGAAGCAGCGTTCTGAGTCTTAGACCAAGGAGGAATCGCTCACGAAGAGTCTGCTCCTTGGAGTTCAAAGACAAAAGAGAAGGGTCTCAATATCCAGACACACAGCTGGAGCTCTCGGAGGACTAGAACAACGCTTGATTGTGCAGAACTAGCTAGGGGACACCATTGTACTGTTACTGGTATTTAAGGGTCAACCTATCATGCATAGACCAAGCTGTGTAACAGTAGTGAAAGAGAGAAAGGCAATTCGAGATGGAGAGATAAGAAGATAAGAAGATAAGCAGATAGTGACTTATGTTGAATGAGTCACGCTAGATAAGAAGATAAGAAACGAGGTGAGATAAACGGGCTACCTCCTATTGAGCAAGAGAGGGTAACCAGGGGCGATCAAGAGTCAGGGAATAATGGAAAGGAACAAAAGAAACGATGTCCAATGACAACAAAGGAAGATTGAGAGCCCTTTCCACAGCAACTGTAACAACCAGTTTATCCCATTTCCTTGTTATCTCTTTCCGATTCCTCCCTATCAGGATTGACTCATTCAACATGAGTCACTATCAGCTTATCTCCTTATCTTGTTGAACACTTATCTTTCCGTCTTGATATATCCTCCTCTCTTCCACTACTGTTACACAGCTTGGTCTGTGCATGATAGGTGGACCTTTAAATACCAGTAACAGTACAATGGTGTCCCCTAGCTAGTTCTGTGCAATCAAGCGTTGTTCTAGTCCTCCGAAAGCTCCAGCTGTGTGTCTGGATATCAAGACCTTTCCCCTTGTCTTTGAACTCCAAGGAGCAGACTCTTCGTGAGCGATTCCTCCTTGGTCTAAGACTCAGAACGCCGCTTCACGTAACAGTATCATCTATTCCTTCCAGGAGCAGACTACAGAAGATCAAGTCATGCTTGATGGTTTTGGTACAGTTGTTAAGCTCTCAGCATCTGTGTCAAGCCATATCTTACTCAGATCGTCTCCACAATCCTCTGGCATCTCAACAACAAGAGTGCCAAGGTCCATCAGCAGCCTGCTGATCTGACTACATGACTTGTGGTGGTCGTCAAGCAATGCAGGGAAGACCAGCTCTTGAGCGAGCTCGGTCTCGTCTTGTTTGAACAGTTAGGAGAAGAATACCCCGACATGCTTGGTAGTATCATTGCTGCTGAGGGTGTGATCATTAACGTTGTTGGTAGGTTGTCATGAAAAACTACAACACTATAGCAGAGTTTGTTCCCATCACCCTAAATGAAACTGACCAAACCGCGCTCCGACACATCGAACAGGTATCGGGACTGGCAGAGGGCAGCATCCACGCCATCAGATGGATAAAGCCGAAACAGCACCGGAAAGAAGCCCAACGCGTAGCACACGCAGTAGTATCCTTCAACTCGAGAGAAAATGCTAACATAGCCCTTTGTGCAGGACTAACTATCGAGGGCCGCAAGGTAACTACTCACAAACAGCTCCC
>JBBPKR010000261.1:0-13062 GCA_038089375.1 Pseudoaustroboletus valens | reverse complement strand
TCCCATTCATGGTCTCTATAATGGCACCAGGCTGAGATTGCTCAGACATACCCCTAGGATTCTGGAGTGTAAAGTGTTGAATGGAGCTGGTGATGACAACACAGTGTTTATTCCAAGAATGGGCCTTCATTCTGGTCTGGAAGACTCTTCTGTTCCATTTCATAGATTGCAGTTTACTGTTCATCTGGCCTATGCAATGACCATCAACAAGTCACAAGGTCAAACTTTGAATCATATTGGACTCAATCTCAGCAATCCAGTATTTTCTCATGGACAACTTTATGTGGCTCTTTCACATTGTACACATCCTAGAAACATCAAAGCACTATTTCCTGATAGTCAAAGAAATACCAAGACAAGCAATATTGTATGGACAGAAGTATTTAAAGGATTACAATTGTAAATCACATGTATATGTTTGTATTTGACAGAACATAGTTTCTATTGATCAAGAAATTGCTTACCCTGACTGATACCTGATTAAGATCTATTGGCAGGTAAAGCAAAAGCTTCTAAAAAGCTAGAAACATGTATTGTACAGACTGACTGATATTTTCACAGAAAACTAAGATTAGAATTTTCACCAAAAACTGGGATAAGTTTGAGCTGAAGGCTCAAACCAAATGGGTGAAACTGGCTAGTCTAAAGTATTAGTGGGCAAGGAATGAGTTTGAACTTTTGTTGACACATACCTCAGGTTGCACTGGTTATTTTGACTATTTCAGTTGCACCAGTTGTTTTGGTTCTACCAGCTATTTCAGTTATTTCACTTTTGCCCATGTGGGATTTCTTTTGTGGCTTTTCAATCCCAGTCATTGCCTGTTCATACTGGTGTGTCACCCATTAGTGGTGCTCAGTCATGGCTATTATGCTGCTATTATGGGTCTATTATCATACTAATGGCCCTATAATAACCCATAATAGACCCATAATAGCAGCATAATAGTCTAAATGAATACCACTATTAGTACAGAGCATGACCCCAAGATGATCAACCACACAATGCTATGATGTGAACTTGATGGATGATGACAGCCCATGGACATCAATAATGCAATGCCAGGATGACTACACATGCACACCACCAGGGTGTGACACCATGGACTTGATGGACAACAATAGCCCATGGACACTAACAACAACATGATGCCCATGCATGATGCAATGCTGGGATGACCATGTGTGCACACCACCCACTGACATGACAACTTCCCATTGATAATGATGATGAGATGGGGGTCAGAGAGACTGACTTCAGCAACCTGGAGGGAGCACTGTGTCCTTGCATGCAAAGCAGTGTCTCTAATTAGAATAGGACAGATACAGAGAGGGTGGGAGAATGCAACTATCAAAGTTAAAGTCAAGATTCTGACTAAAGTACAATAGAGTAGTATCTGTGAGCTTAAGTAGCTAATGGAGTTCATAGGAATTAGTTAGAAATTAAATACAGATGAGTAAGTGAAACAGACTTGGAATAGGAATATAACTAGAACACTGAAAAGCTATTTACACAGCCTTGGAGTAATTCATGTTCCAGAACTAATCTAAAACAGAAAGATATACATATACTAGAATATCACAAAATAGGAGGAACTGAGTAGGATACAGAAGGTCCAGAGTTTAGGGATTGTATCCTGGAGGAGATCCAAGTGGAGTTGGACCAGGGTTAGAACCGAAGGGATTGGAGTTACATGGTATATGCCAGTGACACTGTCTTGCCTGACCACATGAAGTATGATAATAACATCCCTTTACTTATAAATGACATTGATGATCAGCTGCTTACTGGAGATCAACACCTTTCCCAAGCTTATGAAATCAATGTCACCATTCTGAATTCTGTTCAGCCTCAGGAAAAGTTCACCTGTCTGAGTGCAGACTCTATCACTGTTCCAGCATCTAAGCAGAGTGTTGAAACTCAATCTGCTCTGATACAACTCTGGGTAACTCTGAAATTGATAGGGGTTGGAGAGACTTGGCTTCAGTAACTCAGAGGGAGCACTGCACCCTTGCATGCAAAGCAATGTCTCTAATTTTGGAGGGGAAAGGATAGGACAGATTGGAGAACACAACTATTAGAGTTAAAGTCAAGATTCTGACTAAAGTACAATGGAGTAGTAACTACAAGCTTAAATAGCTAATGGAGTGCACAGGAATTAGTCAGAACTAAGTACAGATGAGTAAGTGAAATGAACTTGGAATGGAAATATAACTGAAGCACAGGAAAGCTGTTTGCACAGCCTCAGAGTGATTTGCATGCCAGAACTAATCTAAAATGGGAAGGTATATACTAGAATATTGAAGAATGGAAGGAACTGAGTAGATTACAGATGGTCTGGAGTTCAGGAGTTGCACCCTACAGGAGATCCAAGCAGAGTTGGACCAGGTTAGAACCAGAGAGGTCAGAGTTGTTGAATTCATAGTTAGCATTACCTAGTTGATTATGTAATGCATCGAGCAGACTTATCACTGCTTGACAGACTTAAACCTACCTCAGTTGGTTGCCATACAACCTACTGAGGTAAGACATCATTTACTTACTTCTTTGATACACTACTTATATATCTGTAGGTACATATATATTTCCTACAGGTGAATCCAGTATAGTCAGTTGCCATACAACCTACTGAGGTATATATTTTCTACAGGTTATGAGTCCTGGTGCTTTATGACTAAACAAAGGAACATTTCTATCACTCTCTAAAATCCTTTGTTTACATCACCTATGTCTACCTCTACTAGGGACAAACTAAAAATTTCGAAGCTTGATATCACTGGAAAGAACTGGCCAACTTGGAAAACCAAGTTGGAACATGCTCTAGATGCAAAGCAGCTGAAGAAATATCTTCACAGAGAAGCCAAGGTTCCTGTAAACCCTATATATCAGCATTCCTCACCTGCATGGATATGAACCATGGCTGACGAGCTGAAGGAAGCGGCAGACTACGAAAAGGCCATGGAGGACTGGGACAAGAAAGATTCTACCGTAAAACATTATATCAGTTCCTCTGTCCCCAACTCACTCTATATCCACCTTACCCCTAAACAGACAGGTGCTAAATACTTTGAAGTGCTTTGCAAACTCTTTGAAAACCAGTCTATTGCTATCTGCATTGAAAAGTGATGTTAGCTCAGAGAACTCAGACTTAAGGATAGAGGCAATGCCTGTGCTCACATTGACAAAATGATGATGCTGCATAAGAAACTTGCCTGCATGGGAGAGCCTATGTCCAACAAAGATTATTTCAATATGGTCTTTACATCACTCCTGAGCTCCTACAATCCCATTCTAACCTCCATCTCGACAAGCATGAGGCTATTAAGTCGGCAACTCACCTTGCACCAGCTGATCTCCCAAGTCATCAATGAATATGATTGTATTTCTATCCAAAAGGGTGGGCAGTTGAAGTCAAAAGAGGATGATGCTGCATTCTCAGCTGATAGCAAAAAGGGTAACTGCCAAAAGAAGTGCACCAATTCATACAGAAACTGTGGATGGGATGGTCACAAGACCGACAGCTGCTGGGAAGAAGGTGGTGCTAAGCATGGCCAAGCTCCAAAGGGTTGGAAACCATGCAGAAAGAAGTCCAAGGCTGATGTGAAAAGAACCGCACAAGCTACTACAGCAGCCACAATGAGTGAATCTAATGGTGTCTGGTTAGCTGAAGCCACTGCAGTCGACAAAAGTGAGGTTACATTGACCTTACCCTATGCCTTGCTAGCATGCATATCCGCTGTCGAACTCTATGACAGTGGCACTTCACAGCACTTCTCCCCTTTCCATGACAAATTCATAGTCCCAAATAGTGCAATGAAGACACACATACTTCTAAAGGACATTCTATATGCACCATTAATGGACATCACCTTGTATCAATAAGCAAGCTTACTGCAGCTGGATAGTCAGCGCTCTTCTGTGACTCAGTTTGTTGCATCTTCAATCCCCAAAAGAAACCGGTCAGTGAAGTCCAAGTCATTAATGGACTATATTGCATTAAACATCAGTCAAAATCATTTGCTGGGACCACCCATGCTGAGCAAACACTTACCATGGAAGAGCTATACTGCCACTTATTATATATTGGACCTACTCTGATTCGGGAGATGTTGTCAAAAGGAATGGTTGAAGGCATAAAGCTTGATCCTGAACATACAACCATGGGTCAGTGTGAATCCTGTGAAAATGCTAAGGTGACATGCAAACCTATCTGGAAGATCCGTGAACCCAAGCGCAGTGAACACTTCAGCAATAAGGTCCACAGTGATATCTGGGGACCCGCAGATGTCCAAACGCCTGGTCATAAGACCTACTATGCATCCTTCACTGATGACCACACCCGCTTCACCCATATCACCCTCCTCAGTGCCAAGTCTGACACTTTTGACACTTATAGAGTGTATGAGGCATGGGCAATGATGCAATACAATGCTGAAATAAAGCGTCTATGGTCAGATCAAGGGGGCAAATACATGAGCAATAAGTTTACTGCTCACCTCAGGTCAAAAGGGACAGAATGCAAGGTCATGACCTACGACACCCATAGCATAATGGTGTTGCAGAACAACTGAACTGCATGCTGAGGGAACATGTACACACAGTGGGACATACCAGCAGTCTCCCAAAGAACCTCTGGGGTGAAGCATTGATGCATGTTGTTTGGATGAAGAACTGGATGGTGTCATATGTTACAATCAACTGTGATGTGTAACATATGATATGACCAGTAGTGTCAAGTGATGTACCAAGGGGTTACGGCATTAAGCAGTATCCTTCTCTTACTTGGTGTGAGCGACAGCTAGATATGCTAGTGGCCATGGCAGGAAGTCTCCAAGACTCCCTTCGACGCAGGTGGCATAGGATGAAGTCTTAGAAGCAGACCTGGAGAGGTTCAGCTCTCACTGACAGAGGTTCCCTACCTAGGGATAGGAGCGGCCCTTGACAATGAGGATGGCAATGACATTGAGGAAGTCTAAGGCCTGGCTTAGACTAGGGGATGAGGTAGAAAGAATCAACCAACAGACTTGAAACTATGTGGTATTGTGTAGATCAAGGTTAGAGATACAAATATGAGAGAGAAAGGTTTAAATATGGTATTGTAACGAGTTCAAGCGGAGCTTGAACTAGTGTAGGGCAGGTACTATCGAGTCACAATGAGTCAGGGATATAAAAGGAACTATGAGGCTATGCGCAAAAGAGCATAGCTGAGAAGGGCAGTATCTGTGACAAGAAATGAGTCATAAATAAGTAGTACTGCCTAGAAGGCAGTGGTCGGCACAGGAGAAGGTGAGAAATGGAAATATTGATTCCACTCCACCAGAGAGCAGTCTAGAGAGAGCACCGCATTCCAGTTGTCCTCATTAATGATGGGTGAAAAAGGGAAGGGGTTATCCTCGACCATAATATTACCTCTGTTGTAAGGTTGATGCCCAGCATCAATCCAACTCAGCCCCCCAGCTTCCATTAGCCCAAGGTCCCCATCCAAAGTTAATTGCCTCATAAGGGGAACTCCAAACCCCCAGGAAGCCTCTGGCCCCATCATTCCTCAATCTCACAGAGTGCCCAGCTCCATCCATCTCTGCAGCAACAAGGCCCCATGCCATGTTACCACTTACTCCCTTACCCTGGGAATATGACACCATGCCTCAGTGATGTGTCACTCAGGGTCAGGATGACTCCGCCCATTTCCACACGATTGACGAAGGTGCTCTGGCGCCAGAGGACTGTGGAAACAACAAAGGTGGTGGTGACAACAGGGGTGGCAGGAATGACCCTGATGACAACTCCAACAGTTCTGATATGTCAACACCGAGCACTCAAGAACTGTTCAGAGTCAACATCAACGATGATGGCAATTGACCTTCTATGCCCTTCGCCTATGAACCCCTTGCGGACCTCGCGGATGCAATCTGTGGAATGATGCATTGCATACTTCAGAAACAGAAGACTGAGGACGGCAAGCCCAAGGTCTGGGAACCTAACCTGTTTGACGGAATGGAACCCAAGAAACTCTGACACTTTGTTGTCCAATGCGAGCTTACGTTCCAAGCCAACCCCAAGGCATTCCAACAAGACCACACCAGAGTAACCTTCACCCAATCTTACCTCACAGGGGTAGTGCTCAACTACTTCAAGCCAGACCTCCTCACCTTCCAGGCTCCAGGAGTCCGTCCCTTGTGGATGGACAACTGGGCCTCCTTTCTCTTTGAGTTACAATCCAACTTCTGCCCACACAACCCAGTCGCTGATGCAGAAGCTTCCCTGGAGCATCTGCAGATGTCTGATGGGCAGCAGATCTCGAAATACATCGTCAGCTGGAATCGGTTGGCAAGCCAGGTCTGCAACTGGGATCATGGGGCTCTTCGCAGGAGCTTCTACATTGGGCTCCCAGACCAGATCAAGGACGAGATTTCTCATCAGGGCAAGCCCAACACCATTTTGGAACTCCACGCCTTGGCACAACAGATCAACCACTGGTACTGGGAGCACAAGGACGAGATCACAAGGATCAATAGGGCCCCCGGCTTGGGCTCCAGTACCACCAACTCTGCCTCCAAACCCATCAACTCCTTGAACAAGGACAAGTTGTCCTTTGGCTCATCAAAACCCAAGAATGATAACAAGCACAAGGGTTCCTTCTCCACCTCCTCAGGGAGCACCTCCAAGAAAACCACCTCTTCGACTCCCAACTCTACTCGTCCAAGCTTGGGAAGGACAGCAAGCTCCTCCCCAAGGAGCAGCAATGCCACCTAACTGAGGGACTCTGTCTGTTCTGTGGACATCCGGGGCATACCACCAAGGAGTGTCCTAAGAGCTCTTCCAGGGCAGCAAAGGGTCAAGCAGCAGCCATTGCTCTGACACCTCCTTCTGAATCTGCTCCTTTGGAAGTGGAAAAATAATCTGCAACTTCCATATAGCACAGGCTGGGGGTTGTGTTGAGCCTGACTGTGCTCTCAAGGAGCTCTGACTCAATGTGTCCGCTCTCCCTAGTCCGAATTGCCTTCTTCCCTCTGTCGCTATTCTGCTGTATAAACTACATAATATCTCCATTCTGATTGATTCTGGTTCCACCCATTGCTTCATAGATACTGCTTTTGTTGAGGAACATAAGCTCTCTATGTACCCCATTTCCCCACTTTCTCTCCATCTCTTTGACAGGTCCTCTGCTTTCTCCATTTCCTCCACTATAGACCTCAGTTTAGCCTTCACCTCAGATGTTGCCACCTCTGCAACATTTTATGTCACCTCATTGGATTCTTCATGTAGCATTGTTCTCGGACATTGCTGGCTTGCCCACTACAATCTGTTGATTGACTGGGCTACGAGCAGCATCTGCTTCTGGACCTCCTGTGCAGGGATGCCAACCTCGATATCTACCTCCGGTTCTCCAGAGCTGAACTCCATTCCTCCGTCCTCTGACGACCCACCTCTGGAAACACCCCTGGCAACACCCAAAGGACCGGGCCTCACATGCCCACCAATCTCCTTTGTCAACGCTGCTGCTTTCAAGCATGCATGCAAGCTAGAAGGATCCATCCAGTTCACCCTCTCTCTAAAGGTGCTCTCTGCCCACTCTGCCACTGTCTCTGATGCCCCTTCTGACACCCCCCCAGACCTCTCAGGGGTGCCTTCGGAGTACCACAACTACGTGGACATCTTCAGTAAGAAGAAAGCCAACACCCTACCTTCCCACCGGCCCTTCAACCTGAAGATCAACTTGGAAGAGGGCACGGAGCCCCCCATCGGTCGGCTCTACTCCATCTTCCCTTCTAAACAAGGGGTGCTTCAAGACTTTGTCAACAAGTACCTCCAAATCGGTTTCATTCAATAATCCACTTCCCCCCACGCAGCCCTAATACTCTTCATCTACAAGAAAGATGGATCCCTCTGACTCTGTGTTGATTTCTGAGGACTCAACAAAATCATGAAGAAGGATCGTTACCCTCTCCCTCGCACCTCCGACCTCCTCGAAGCTCCTAGCAGTGCCAAGATATACACTAAGCTTGACCTCCGGCATGCGTACCACCTGGTCCGCATCACCAAAGGCGACGAGTGAAAGACTACTTTCTGCACCTGCTATGATTCCTTCAAATGACTTGTAATGCCCTTTGAACTCACAAACGCTCTAGCAGTATTCCAGCGATTTGTCAACACCATCTTCTCTGACATGCTGGACATCTCCATTGTGATCTACCTTGACAACATTCTCATCTACTCCTCTGACACCATTTCACATCACAAACACGTCCGAGAAGTCCTATGATGCCTCTGCACCCATGGGCTTTACCTTAAGCCAGAGAAGTGCGAATGGCACTTGGACACTGTCGAATATCTCAGATACATCCTTTCCCCCTCTGGGCTCACCATGGCCCAGGACAAAATCAAGATGATTTTAGATTGGCCCAAATCCCGAAAGGTTAAGGACATTCAGTCCTTCCTGGGCTTCACCAACTTTTACCACCACTTCATCCACGAATACTCTGACATTGTGGTTCCACTGACTTGCCTCACCCACAAGGACATCACTTGGAATTTCTCTGATGCCTGCTGCAAGTCCTTCCAACGCCTCAAGGATTCATTCACTACTGCTCCGGTCCTGGTTCACTGGGACCCTGATGCTCCTATCACTGTTGAGACTGATGTCTCTGACTACACCATCACCAGCATTCTCTCCATCCCCTCCTCCGACAAAGACCTCCACCCTGTCATGTTCTTCTCCCACACACTCTCTAGCGCGGAGCTGAACTACGACACTCATGACAAGGAGTTGCTGGCAATCTTTGAGTCCTTCAAGAACTGGCAGCACTTCCTGGAAGGCTCCACACACATGATCGACATCATCACGGACCACAAGAATCTTGAATACTTCACCTCCACTAAGCTCCTGACTCAGCGCCAGGCGTGCTGGTCAGAGTTCCTTTGCCAGTTTGACCTCTCCATGCGCTACCATTTGGGTAAGCTCAGAGCTAAACTAGATGCATTGACTAGACAATGAGATGTCTACCCAAAAGAGGGGGATAGGGACTTCACTCAAGTAAACCCTGATAATTATAGGTCCATATTCACCAAGGAGCAGCTTGCTTTGTCTGTGCATGCAACCATCTTGGAAGCACTGCTCCTCCAGGCCTCCATCCTGGTGGACCTCAAACAGCTCCATTCTGACATCCTATCTTCCCTCCTGTCTGATCCCATCACCTCTCCACTTCTCTCCTCTACTCCCTTAGGCAACCCCCGATGGTCACTGAGCCCCGAAGGCTTCCTCCTCCATTACAACCATATTTACATCCCTGATGCAGCTGACCTATGCCTCCACATGCTCTGGACCTTCCATGATCACCCTACTGCTGGCCATTTCGGGCAGAACCGTACCTTAGAGCTTATTCGACGTGAATACACCTGGTCAGGGCTCTGCACCTTTGTAAAAGAGTACATCACATCGTGAACCGCCTGCTCCCATGCCAAGGTCCCATGACATCGCCTGTATGGGCTCCTTAAACAGCTCCCGGTCCTGGAGAAGCCCTGGAATTCCATATCCATGGATTTCATTGAACAGCTTCCTCATTTAGCAGGCTTTACCGCCATCCTTGTAGTAGTTGACCAGCTTTCCAAGCAGGTTATCTTTATCCCAACTTATGATACAATCACCTCCGCAGGGCTTGCCAAGTTGTTCCTTATTCATGTCTTTTCCAAGCACAGAGTCCCCACTCATGTTACCTCTGACTGGGGCTCTGAGTTCATTTCCCACTTCTTCCGCTCATTGGGACAGGCCCTGGATATGCACCTCCATTTCACCTCCAGCTACCATCCCAAGGGGGATGGCCAAATGGAACACGCTAACCAGACCCTTGAGCAATACCTCCGCATTTATACAAACTACCAGCAGGACAACTGGTCCAAGCTACTCCCATTAGTGGAGTTTGCCTACAATAACACCCTGTCCGCCACCACTGGCATATCGCCGTTCTTCGCCAATAAAGGGTACCATCCTAACCTCTCTATCCACTCCGACCACTCCCTCACCTCCTCTGTGGTGTTACGGTCGAAGATACCCCTCCCCTTTTTCCCCCATTATTAATGAAGACGACTGGAATGCCGCACTGGCATAAGACTGCTCCCCGGCAGAGTGGCACCAATACTTCTGTTTCTCTCTGTCTCCTGTGCTGACCACTGCCTTCTAGGCAGTGCTACTTATCTATGACTCGTTTCTTGTCACAGACACTGCCCTCCTCGGCTATGCTCTCTCACATATAGCCTCATAGTTCCTTTTATATCACTGACTCGTTATGACTCAATAGTGCCTGCCCTACACTAGTTCAAGCTCTGCTTGAACTCATTATGATAACATATATAAACCTCTCTCTCCTGTATTTATATCTTTAACCTTGATCTACACAATACCATGTAGTTTCAAGTCTGTTGGTTGATTCTTTCTACATCATCCTCTAGTCTAAGCTGGGTCTTAGACTTCCTCAATGTCATTGCCGTCCTCGACATCGAGGGCTGCTCCTATCCCTAAGTAGGGAACCTCTGTCAGTGAGAGCTGATCCTCTCCAGGTCTGCTTCTAGGACTTCGTCCTATGCCACCTGCATCGAAGGGAGTCTTGGAGACTTCCTGCCACGGCTGCTGTCGTCTACAGCCATCGCTCACTTCAGTGAGAGAAGGGTACCGCTTAACGCCGTAATCCCTTGGTACATCACTTGACACTACTGGTCGTGTCACACGTTACACATCACGGTTGAATGTAACACGTGGCACTCTTGTATGTCACGAACCTTGATGAACTCCACAAATTGCTCTCATCAGAGATGCTCGAGGCTCAGAAATGATATCAAGGGCCAGTGGACAAAAGACGATCCCCTGCCCTGGACTTCAAGGTCAGAGACCAGGTATACCTCAAAGCAAAATATATTCCTTGTAAATGGCCCTTCAAGAAACTCTCTGATAAACTCCTAGGTGAAGGCGACCCTAAGACAGTATGTCTAGGACCCACTCTCCAAGTCGGTAGGACGAGACTAAGGTTGGCTGTGTGCTCATTAGGGGAATCCCAACAAGGACAAAACTAGTTTGTCCAGTTGGATGTCATTCATATTTATACTACTACATGCTGCGCACAGACCAAGCTGTGTCAGGTACTATCTACAATAAGGGTTACTATACATGGTCAGAGTGTTCTCACAGTCGTGTGAAAAGAAGTAGAAGCCGACGGAGATTAAGTACACGTGTAGATAAGAGATAAGGGCCTAGACCAGTCACATGATCAAGTCATGTGATATGTCATGTGATCTAGTCACGTGCTCAAGCTAGGTGAAAATGAACGGATTCGTAACACTAGGTCCCTTTGTGATTATTTCGCAACCAGGTACTCACTCTTTTACTTTATAACTTCCTGATTCTATGTGTGCCATCCATCCCATATATCACATTTCGCAGTTAGAAGCTTTCACTCTGAACTCCATTCTGAACCGAGTCCAATCCCTGCCTCCTCCGATCGAGGTAGATGGGGAGCCCGAGTATGAGATCACAGAGATCCTAGACTCCAAGGTTGACAAGAGGCAGTGTCACTGCCAACTCTTATACTACGTCCATTGGCTCAGGTACAAAGGTACAGACGATGAGAACTCCTGGCTTCTTGCTATGGAGCTCAGGAATGCAATGGACCTAGTTGCGGACTTCCATCAGAGGTACCCTGACAAGGCTGGACCACTTCCCCTTAATACCAGACTTTGAGTACCTTCTTTTTCTTTTTCTTTTTGCTTCCTCTGTACTCCTTTGTTGCTTAAAAATAGAAAGTCCAATTCATACAAAAAAAAGAAAACAAACAACTATATACTACTATCTGTTACGTGTGACCGTGACACGTAACATGTGACACAACCAGTAGTGTCAAGTGATGTACCAAGGGGTTACGGTATCAAGTGGTACCCTTCTCTCACTGAGGTGAGCGACGGCTGTAGATGACAGCAGCCGTGGCAGGAAGTCTCCGAGACTTCCTTTGACACAGGTGGCGTAGGACGGAGTCCTAGAAGCAGACCTGAAGAGGTTCAGCTCTCACTGACAGGGGTTCCCTACCTAGGGATAGGAGCGGCCCTCGACAAGGAGGATGGCAACAACGTTTGAGGAAGTCTAAGGCCCGGCTTAGACTAAAGGATGATGTAGAAAGAATCAACCAACAGACTTGAAACTACGTGGTATTGTGTAGATCAAGGTTAAAGATGTAAATACAGGAGAGAGGAGTTTATATATGATATCGTAACAAGTTCAAGCTCCGCTTGAACTAGTATAGGGCTGGCACTATGAGTCAACACAAGTCATAACGAGTCATACTGAGTCAATGGATATAAAAGGAACTACGAGGCTATGCGTAAGAGAGCATAGCCGAGGAGGGCAGTGTCTGTGGCAAGAAACAAGTCATAAATAAGTAACACTGCCTAGGGGGCAGTGATCGGCACAGGAGAGGGAGAGAAACGGAAGTATTGGTGCCACTCCACCGGGGAGCAGTCTTGTGTGAGCACGGCGTTCCAGTCGTCTTCGTCAATGACAGGGGAAAAAGGGGAGGGGGTATCCTTGACCGTAACATTACCTCCGTCGTAAGGTTGATGCCCAGCATCAATTCACTTCAGTCCCCCAGCCACTGTCGGGTCAAACACCCCATCCATTGCTTGCTGCCTTGGTGGCGTTTGGACAGGGTGCCGCATTGTTCACAGGTGGATGGTCGTCACATACAATCTCATTGGGTATGTCCAGGGGCACGGGCCTCACAGAATGGACATATGTAAAAGGGGCAGTTGAGATGGAAATGTCTCCGTTGGTTGCAGACGAAGCAGCGGTGGCGCGAGGTTTGGGGAGAAGAGACATTCCGAGAGTTGGAGGGGTAGGGAGTTGGGGGTGCCACCATGGATTGGGGAACATCTGCGGCTACGGATGGAACATAGGCAGGAGGAGGGGGATGAGAGCGAATCCCTGCCACGGTTGGGGGGGAGTTTGGGCGAGTCCTGCTTCCCAGTGAAGGGGTAGTAGAGGAATCACCGGTGATGATGGGTGGGGGAGGGGACGAGACCCCCGT
>JBBPKR010000259.1:0-13119 GCA_038089375.1 Pseudoaustroboletus valens | reverse complement strand
CCCAGTCCCTCCTCACAGGAACAGGTCCAGCTATCTCCAGAAAAATAAGGACCGTCGTCCCTCCCCCCTTCAACCCACCGACTTCTTCCCCTTCCCCTTCCACCCACACCTCTACCCCCACTGCCATAAGCGAACAAACTACCACAATGAGTGGTCAAGCAACAGAACTAAAGGCTGGTCTCCCTGATGACTTCACCGGAGATTTCGTGAATGCTATGCGATGGATCTTGGCCATGAAGGCCTACTTCACAATGAATAGCACACTATACAGCGATGATGCCCAGCTCCTCACTTGCCTCAACAAGTTGAAGGATAAGGCTGCCCCCTTCGCCGAAACCTGGTACCAAAAGGTATTAGATGCGACCACTACACCCGCAGAACGAACTTTTGCCAAGTTTGAAGAAGATTTCACCAAGACGTTTTTCCCCTACAACCTGAAGGAGTCTGCCAGGAGGGAATTAGAACAGCTAACGCAGAACCGGAACAAGGATACCGGTTTCCAGGATTTTATCAATCAGTTTCGACTCCTAGCTGCCAGAGCAGGACTGACTGACGACGAAACACTTATTCTCCTGTTCATGAAGGGAGTTCACCCTAGGATTGCTGAGATGATCCTCTCTATGTCTACCATACCAGCCACCTTCAGAGAGTGGATCCAGAAGGCAGAAGATTTTAATGCCCAGAAGGAACGAATCGTGAACCTATGGAAGGGCCTAGGATTCAGATCGTTCCAAACAAGAGACCCCATGGCTATGGATATCGACTCGGTTCGGCTCTCCCCCCTCCAATGAGCTGACCATATGAGGAAGGGACTATGCTTCGTTTGCCATCAGGAAGGCTGCAGAGCATCCAACCATCATGGCAACTCCTCTCCCTCGACCCCCAGACGACCTCCTTTCCCCTCCAGACCTCCACTCCCTCCTCGAAACCCCTCTCAGCCTGTAGCGGCCAGAGTAGCCTCCATCACCCCCGCACCCAGATCCGACCTAGGGAAATATGTTGACTCCCTAGCAGCAAAGAAGGTCTCTAAGGAAGAGATCCTTCAAGTATTACAAACCGTCTATGATGATGACAAGGCGGAAGTTGTCTCCTCCGCTAAACTAGATGAAATCAAGGAGGATTTTTGAAAAGGAAGGAAGCCTTGATGTCTCCCCTTCCTAAAGTAACTATTGCCTCTGTGTACAATACCGGTAGCAAAGAACGTTCTATGAAACTCCCTATCACTCTTTGCACCACAGAGGGACAGCAAATCGTCGACGAAATCGCACTAGTGGACAGTGGAGCCACTGGTAACTTTGTAGATAGGGATCTTGCCCTTCAGCTCAACCTCCCCCTCACCTGGATGACCGTCCCAGTCATCGCCTCAAACGTTGATGGAACACCCAATAAAGGAGGCATCATCCGCTACAAGACCGTTCTCAATCTTTGGATAGGAAATACCGAAGAAAAGAAAGAATTCTATGTCCTGAGATGTGGAAAGGAAAAGGTAATACTAGGACTCCCCTGGCTTCGGAAGGCCAACCCCCTTATCAACTGGAAGACTGGAGTAGTTTCCATTCCAGAACCACCTTCCTCCCCCGACACCCCCTACCTTTCTCAATACCTGGACATGCGAAAGACAACCATCGCCACCAAAATCGCAATGGAACAACCTAAGGAAAAGGTTGTTCTCCCCACGGAACTCGAAGAGTACAAGGATGTCTTCGAGAAGCCCACTGGTTCATCCTTACCCTCGTCTCGTCCCTGGGATCATGCCATCGAACTAAAAAACGATTTCATCCCCAAGGTAGCCAAGGCCTACTCTCTCAATCCAAAGGAACTCCTAGCATGCAAGGAGTTCATTGATGAACACTTGACCTCTGGAAAGATCTCCCCGTCTAAATCCCCACAGACCTCCCTCTTCTTTTTCGTCCCAAAGAAAGATGGAACCCTTCGACTGTTACGAATCCGTTCATTTTCACCTAGCTTTTGCACGTGACTAGATCACATGACACATCACATGACCAGATCATGTGACCGGTCTAGGCCCTTATCTCTTATCTACACGAGTAATTAATCTCCGTCGTCTTCTAGTTCTTTTCACACGATCGTGAGAACACTATAACCATGTACAGTAATCCTTATCGTAGATAGTGCCTGACACAGCTTGGTCTGTGCGCAGCATGTAGTAGTATATAATGCAATGATATCCAACGGACAAACCAGTTTTGTCCTTGTTGGGATTCCCCTAACGAGTGCTCCTCATTTCACGTCGCGTCCTCCGGTATTGAAGAGTAGGTCCTAGACGTTCTGTCTTAGGGTCGCCTTCATCGACCATGTTAAGATTACAGGTATCTCAACTCGGCCATGGTAAAGAATGCTTATCCCCTCCCCCGTATCTCTGATCTTGTCGACAAACTAAAAGGGTCTACCCTCTTCACCAAATTAGACATTCGTTGGGGATATAACAACGTCCTAATCAAACCAGAAGATCAATGGAAAACTGCCTTCATCACCCCCTTCGGCCTCTTTGAACCTAATGTCATGTTCTTTGGCTTCTGCAACGCCCCACCTACCTTCCAAGCAATGATGAATGACATCTTTGGCGATTTCCTTGCTGAAGAATGGTTAATCATCTATATGGACGACTTCATGATTCACTCTGGTAATGACCTCAACCTCCACTGGGAAAGAGTACAGAAGGTACTGCAATGCGCTCGAGAACATGATCTCCATTTCAAACTCGAGAAATGTGTCTTCGCCTCCAGTGAAGTGGAATTCCTCGGACTGGTCATTCAACCTGGACAACTGCACATGGACCCTGCCAAACTCACCGCCATTCAGGACTGGGAACCCCCCAAGTGTCTGAAGGGAGTTCGATCTTTCATTGGTTTCTGTAACTTCTACCGAAAATTCATTGCTAATTTCTCGGCAATCGCTCAGCCGCTGATCAACCTCACCAAGAAAGATGCCCCCTGTCTATGGTCCGATGAATGTCAGACATCCTTTACCCAGCTGAAACAGTCCTTCCTCTCCAAACCACTACTCCGCATGCCTGACGTTGAAAAACCATTCTTTGTTATGACGGACGCCTCCCTCATCGCATCCGGTGCGGTGCTTATGCAAAGGAATGGCAATGGTGATCTCCAACCCTGTGCTTACCTGTCCAAGACATTTTCCCCTGCAGAACGGAACTACGACGTCTATGACAGGGAACTCCTGGCTGTTATCCATGCCTTGGAAGAATGGCGACACTATCTTCAAGGAACCGGCCTCCCTGTCACTATGCTCACCGACCATAAGAACTTGACCTACTTCTGCCAACCCCAACGGCTCTCCAGACGACATGCTCGATGGCAGTTCTTCCTGATGGACTTTGACCTCGTTTTCCACCATCTCCCTGGCGCTCAGATGGCACCAGCTGATGCCCTATCTCGCAGATACGATGTCGACACCGCCGCCGACAATGTGGAAGATTGCGGACCTGATTCTCTTGCATCTTCAGCCCTCTCTCGTCTGGCAGAAGGGTCCTCCCTCCTTCCTAGAGCATCAGCGTTGGACTGGTCAACGGAACAAGGCCTCTTGTATTACAAGGGTCGCCTCTACGTCCCGGAACCGCTTCGCTTGGATGTCGTCCGCCTCTGCCATGACTCCCCCACTGCAGGACACCTGGGTGTCCTTCGCACTCAGAACATGGTCGCTCGAGACTACTGGTGGCCTGGCCTCTCCTCCTTGGTCTGCCGCTTTGTCCTTGGTTGTGCCACCTGCCAAGCCAACAAGGTTAACACCCACCCGTCTCGACCTCCCCTCCTCCCGATCCAATCCTCCTCTACTCGCCCCTTCCAGCAGATCTCGCTGGATCTTATCACCTCACTGCCGAATTCCTCTGGTTTCACTGCTGTTCTGGTCGTGGTCGACCATGGGCTTACAAAGGGGGCACTTTTTCTACTATGCACTGACTCTATCACTGCTGAAGGAGTAGCCTCTCTCTTTTTCGAACGAATCTTCCCAAGATTTGGACTACACGATAAATGCATCTCCGACAGAGGTCCCCAGTTTGCCTCAGCGTTTGCCAAGGAACTTGCTCACCTCCTGGGATATGATATTGCCCTCTCCACTGCCTATCACCCCCAGACCAACGGCGAAACCGAACGGGTGAACCAGGAGTTAGAAACATATCTACGCATTTTCTGCTCTGGAAAACCCAACTCCTGGGCCTCCCTGCTTCCCCTTGCGGAGTTCATCCATAACTCCTCCACCCACTCTTCGACCAACCAATCCCCTTTCTTCCTGATGATGGGATATGAACCCAGGGCTTATCCACCAATCGGAAAGACCTTCCTACCAACCCTAGAAAACTGCTTATCTCTTATCAAGGAAGGAAGGAAAGAAGCCCTGGCGGCACATGAAAGATCCCAACAGATCATGAAGGAAAGGTCGTTATCTCACTTCTCACCATGGAAAGTTGGAGATAAGGTCTGGCTTGAGAACCGGAACCTTCATCTCCGATATCCGTCCAGAAAGCTAGCTCCTCGAAGGGAAGGACCCTTCGAGATAACTCAAGTAATATCCCCAGTGGCGTATCGCCTCCGACTTCCCCCCACATGGCACATCCATGATGTGTTTCATGCTTCTCTCTTATCCACCTATAGGGAAACGGCAGAACATGGTCCAAACTTCCTATCTCCACCCCCTGAGGAGATAGAAGGCGAAGAAGAATATGAGGTAGAACAAATCCTCTCACACTGTGGACCTTGAGGCAAAAGGCAGTACCTGGTGTCCTGGAAAGGCTGGCCCTCGTCAGAAAATACCTGGGAACCCGAGTCAAATCTTTTCCACTCTGGCAAGCTCCTCCTCACTTATAAGGCCAGTCATCCCTCCGCCTTCTCCATCTAAACCACCACCACCATGGCGTATAACTTCCTCTCATCCGCCTCTCGCTCTGCTGCTACCTCTCGCCCCTCCTCCTCTTCAGCCCACGAAGATAACCCGTCCGGATCCATCGACATGACTGATCCTGCCATAACCCAGGTGTTCGACACCAACTCCGATTACAACCTCTCCATGGGCTGTACCCATCCCAACACCCCCATCGTTCCGTCCCTCCTCTCCGACGAAATTCGGGACGAAGTACTTTCTGCTGCTCTTGAGTCCCCTCCTATCGTATATACCATTACTGAAAGGATTGGTTTAAATAGAGACCCCGCTGCTTGTAATCTCCTCCTTGTTTATTTTTCCTTTGTTCATCTTCGGTTGTTCTTTTCTCAGATCCCCATCTCTGACCTTATGTCGGACCCCACTCTCTTCGGGGCCATGCAAGTTTGCTTCTCCACCCTCCTCCAATGAATTCTCTCCGCCCTTATGGAAGCCCAGCTCAATGACGCTATTGCATCTGTCCACCCCAGGGACCTGTTCTCTGCCTTCAGTGGCTGGTGGCGCTCTCTCACTCAACAAGGGCAGGATGATTATGCTGAGGAAGCCATGGCGTTTCAGAGTCGGTTTCGAGCCAGCCCCTACTCCTTTCAGGAGCAACAAGCTCGAGTCCAGAGAAACAACCTGGCTAGACTCTCACCACACCTTCCTCACCCCTCGAGACGCATTACTCCACCCATCTTGCTCGCCTCTACAACCACCCACTCTAGAACATGTCGTCCTTCACACCCAGTCCCTCCTTTATCGTCTTCGTCTAGCTCCTCCTCCCCAAATCGTTGTTGCCATTCACAACCCAGCAGCCCTGCTGTCACCCGCCGTCGTTCCTCCCTCTCTATTCAGACCCCTGGGTCCCCTTATCCAGTCCTCACCTCAGGCCCTCGCTTCGACCCTGACGCTCTCCCAGTCCCTCCTCCTGCTCCGCCAGCCAAGGAGGGGAGTACTCCTCCGCCTCCATATGTGTCCGCTGAGGACCATGATGACCCTTGTTCCTTCTGTGGAGAGGACCATAACCTTCTCGAGTACTGCCCCCATCATCACTGCGAACATTGCGGAAGGGCCGGAGTTACTGTGGCAGAGTGTGCCTGCTCACACAGATGTCGATACTGCGGGCGACTGGGCCACTATTCGATGGACTGCCCACAGGATAGAGAATCACTCGACGTGGCGGAAGGCCAGGTGGACCTCGAAGCTGTTGGGGGGAGTTCCAGGTGAGGTGCATTATAAGTTGTTGCTGGACACAGAGTCTCCAGCCTATGACGGAGGTAATTGTTACGCGAAGCAGTGTTCTGAGTCTTAGACCAAAGAGGAATCGCTCACAAAGAGACCGCTCCTTGGAGTTCAAAGACAAGAGGGAAATGTCTCGATATCCAGACACACAGCTGGAGCTCTCGGAAGACTAGAACAACGCTTGATTGCGCAGAACTAGCTAAGGGACACCATTGTACTGTTACTGGTATTTAAGGGTCAACCTATCGCGCACAGACCAAGCTGTGTAACAGTAGTGAGAGAGAGGAAGACAAATTGAGAAGGAGAGATAAGAAGATAAGACAAATGAAAAGATAAGGAGATAGTGACTTATGTTGAATGAGTCACGCGAACAAGGGAAGGTAGCCAGGGACGATCAAGAGTTAGGAAATAGTGAAAAGGAACAAAGGAAACGATGTCTAATGATAACAACGGCAGGTTGAGGGCCCTCTCCACAGCAACTGTAACATTACCTCCGTCGTAGGCTGGAGACTCTGTATCCAGCAACAACTTATAATGCACCTCACCCGGAACCCCCCCCAACAGCTTCGAGGTCCACCTGGCCTTCCACCACGTCGAGTGGTTCTCTATCCTGTGGGCAGTCCAGTGAATAGTGGCCCAGTCATCCGCAATATTGACATCTGTGTGAACAGGCGCACTCCGCCACTGTAACTCTGGCCCTTCCGCAATGTTCGCAGCGATGATGGGGGCAGTACTCGAGAAGGTTATGGTCCTCTCCACAGAAGGAACAAGGGTCATCATGGTCCTCAGCGGACACATACGGAGGTGGAGGAGTACTCCCCTCCTTGGCTGGCGGAGCAGGAGGAGGGGCTGGGAGAGCGTCAGGGTCGAAGCGAGGGCCTGAAGCAAGGACTGGATAAGGGGCCCCAGGGGTCTGAACAGAGAGGGATGAGCGACAACGGGCGACAGCAGGGCTGCTGGGTTGTGAACGGCGACAACGAGTTGGGGAGGAGGAGCTAGACGAAGACAATGAAGGAGGGACTGGGTGTGAAGGATGACGCGTCCTAGAGTGGGAGGTTGTAGAGGCGAGCGAGATGGGTGGAGTGATGCATCTCAAGGGGTGAGGAAGGTGCGGTGTGAGTCTAGCCAGGTTACTCCTCTGGATTCGAGCTCGTTGCTCCTGAAAGGAGTAGGGGCTGGCTCGAAACCGACTCTGAAAAGCCATCACCTCTTCCGCGTAGTCATCCTGCCCCTGTTGAGTGAGAGAGCGCCACCAGCTACTGAAGGCGGAGAATAGGTCCCTGGGATGGATAGCCACTATTGCGTCATTAAGCTGGGCTTCCATGAGGGCGGACAGGATGCATCGGAGGAGGGTGGAGAAACAAACTTGCATAGCCCCAAAGAGAGTGGGGTCGGACGTGAGGTCGGAGATGGGAATCTGGGAGAAGAATAATCGAAGATGAACAAAGGAAAAGTAGATAAGAAGTAGATTGCAGGCTACAGGGTCTCTATTTAAACCGATTCTTTCAGTGATGGTATATACTAAAGGAGGGGACTCAAGGGTTGCGGAAAGTATTTCATCCCTGATTTCATCAGGGAGGAGAGATGGGACGATGGGGGCGTTGGGATGGGTACGACCCATGGAAAGGTCATAGTCGGAGTTGGTGTCAAGCACCCTGGTCATGCCAGGGTCAGTCATGTCGATGGATCCCAATAGGTTATCCCCATGGACAGAGGAGGAGGAAGAGCAAGCAGCGGCTGAGTGAGAGGCGGACGAGAGGAAGTTGTATGCCATGGTGGTGGGAGTTTAGATGGAGAAGGCGGAGGGATGACTGGCCTTATAAGTGAGAAGGAGCTCGTCGGAGTGGGAAAGGTTTGACTCGGGTTCCCAGGTGTTTTCTGACGAAGGCCATCCTTTCCAGGACACCAGGTACTGCCTTTTGCCTCGAGGTCCGCGGTGTGAGAGAATCTGTTCCACTTTGTATTCTTCTTCGCCTTCTATCTCCTCAGGGGGTGGAGATAGGAAGTTCGGTCCATGTTCCGCCGTTTCTCTATAGGTGGATAAGAGAGAGGCATGAAACACGTCATGAATATGCCAGGTGGGGGGAAGTCGGAGACGATACGCCACAGGGGAGATGACCTGAGTTATTTCGAAGGGTCCTTCCCTTCTGGGTGCTAATTTCTTAGATGGATAACGGAGATGAAGATTCCGGTTCTCAAGCCAGACCTTATCTCCGACTTTCCATGGAGAGAAGCGAGATAGGGAACGTTCCTTCACGATCCGTCAGGACCTTTCATGTGCTGCCAAGGCTTCTTTTCTTCCTTCCTCGATAAGAGATAAGCACCTTTCCAGGGTTGGTAGGAAAGTTTTTCCGATTGGTGGATAAGCCCTGGATTCGTATCCCATCATCAGGAAGAAGGGGGACTGGTTGGTCGACGAGTGAGTGGAGGAGTTGTGGACGAACTCCGCAAGGGGGAGTAGGGAGGCCCAGGAGTTGGGTTTTCCGGAGCAGAAGATGCGTAGATATGTTTCTAACTCCTGGTTTACCCGTTCAGTTTCTCTGTCGGTCTGGGGGTGATAGGTGGTGGAGAGGGCGATATCATATCCAAGGAGTCGAGCCAGTTCCTTGGCAAACGCAGAGGCGAACTGGGGGCCTCTATCAGAAATGCACTTATCATGTAGTCCGAACCTGAGGAAGATTCGTTCAAAAAAGAGGGAGGCTACCCCTTCGGCAGTGATTGAATCAGTGCAAGGTAGAAAAAGTGCCCTCTTTGTAAGCCCATGGTCGACCACAACCAGAACAGCAGTGAAACCAGAGGAAGCCGGCAATGAGGTGATAAGATCCAGTGAGATCTGCTGGAAGGGGCGAGTCGAGGAGGACTGGATCAGGAGGAGGGGAGGTCGAGACGAATGGGTGTTAACCTTGTTGGCCTGGCAAGTGGCACAACCAAGGACGAAGCGGTGGACCAAGGAGGAGAGACCAGGCCACCAGTAGTCGCGAGCTACTAGGTTCTGGGTGCGAAGGACACCTGGGTGACCTGCGGTGGGGGAGTCATGACAGAGGCGAACGACATCCAAGCGAAGCGGTTCTGGGACGTAGAGGCGACCCTTGTAATACAAGAGGCCTTGTTCCGTTGACCAGTCCAACGCTGATGCTCTAGGAAGGAGGGAGGACCCTTCTGCCAGACGAGAGAGGGCCGAAGATGCAAGAAAATCAGAGGAAGTGAGGTCCGCAATCTTCGCCGTGATGGCAGTATCCAGGGATCGGACGAAGAGGTGATCAGGAAGTAGGGTAACATCCACATTGTCGGCGGCGGTGTCGACATCGTGCCTGCGAGATAGGGCATCGGCTGGTGCCATCTGAGCGCCAGGGAGATAGTGGAAAACGAGGTCAAAGTCCATCAGGAAGAACTGCCATTGAGCATGTCGTCTGGAGAGCCGTTGGGGTTGGCGGAAGTAGGTCAAGTTCTTATGATTGGTGAGCATGGTGACAGGGAGGCCGGTTCCCTGAAGATAGTGTCGCCATTCTTCCAAGGCATGGATAACAGCCAGGAGTTCCCTGTCATAGACGTCATAGTTCCGTTCCACAGGGGAGAATGTCTTGGACAGGTAAGCACAGGGTTGGAGATCACCATTGCCGTTCCTTTGCATAAGCACTGCACCAGAAGCGATGAGAGAGGCATTGGTCATGACAAAGAAGGGTTTCTCAACATCGGGCATGCGGAGCAGTGGTTTCGAGAGGAAGGAGTGTTTCAGTTGGTCGAAAGACCTTTGGCATTCATTGGACCATAACCAGGGGACTTCTTTCCTGGTGAGGTTGATCAGTGGTTGAGCAATTGCCGAGAAATTGGCGATGAATTTTCGGTAGAAGTTACAGAAGCCAATGAAAGATCGGACTCCCTTCAGAGACTTGGGAGGTTCCCAATCCTGAATAGCGGAGAGTTTGGCGGGGTCCATGTGCAGTTGTCCGGGTTGAATGACCAGTCCGAGGAATTCTACTTCTCCTGAGGCAAAAACACACTTCTCAAGCTTGAAATGGAGGTCATGTTCTCGGGCACACTGTAAAACTTTCCGTACTCGTTCCTAGTGGAGGTCGAGATTGGTGCCGGAGTGGATCATGAAGTCGTCCATGTAAATGATTAGCCATCCTTCAGCAAGGAAGTCGCCAAAGATGTCGTTCATCATTGCTTGGAAGGTAGGGGGAGCGTTGCAAAAGCCAAAGAACATGATGTTGGGTTCAAAGAGGCCGAAGGGGGTGATGAAGGCAGCTTTCCACCGATCTTCTGGTTTGATTAGGAC
Organism: Pseudoaustroboletus valens; assembly: GCA_038089375.1. Classification (NCBI taxonomy): domain Eukaryota; kingdom Fungi; phylum Basidiomycota; class Agaricomycetes; order Boletales; family Boletaceae; genus Pseudoaustroboletus; species Pseudoaustroboletus valens. Next base: position 2,702 of record JBBPKR010000259.1, on the reverse strand, counting down.
ATTGTTGTATCCCCAACGAATGTCTAACTTGGTGAAGAGGGTAGACCCTTTCAGTTTGTCGACAAGGTCAGAGATTCGGGGGAGTGGATAAGCATTCTTTACCGTGGCCGAGTTGAGATACCGGTAATCCTGACAGGGTCGAAGGGTTCCGTCTTTCTTTGGGATAAAGAAGAAGGGAGAAGCCTGTGGAGATTTGGACGGGGAGATCTTTCCAGATGTCAGGTGTTTGTCAATGAACTCCTTGCACGCTAGGAGTTCCTTGGGGTTGAGGGAGTAGGCCTTGGCTATCTTGGGAACAAAGTCTTCCTTTAGTTCGATGGCATGGTCCCAGGGGCAAGACGGGGGTAAGGATGAACCAGTGGGCTTCTCGAAGACATCCTTGTACTCTTCAAGTTCCGTGGGGAGAACAACCTTTTCTTTCGGCTGTTCCATTGCTATTTCTGTGGCGATGGTGGTCTTTCGTACATCCAGATATTGGGAAAGGTAGGGGGTGTTGGGGGAAGGTGGTTCCGGGATGGAGACTACCCCGGTTTTCCAGTTGATAAGGGGGTTGGCCTTTCGAAGCCAAGGGAGTCCTAGTATTACCTTTTCCTTTCCACATCTTAGGACGTAGAATTCTTTCTTTTCTTCGGTGTTTCCTATTTGAAGATTGAGAACGGTTTTGTAATGGATAATGCCTCCCTTATTGGGCGTTCCATCAACGTTTGAAGCGATGACTGGGACAGTCATTCGGGTGAGGGGGAGGTTGAGCTGTAGGGCAAGATCCCTGTCTACAAAGTTACCAGTGGCCCCACTGTCCACTAGTGCGATTTCGTCGACGATTTGCTGTCCCTCTGTGGTGCAAAGAGTGATAGGGAGTTTCATAGAGTGTTCTTTGCTACCGGTATTGTACACAGAGGCGATAGTTACTTTAGGAAGGGGAGACGTCAAGGCTTCCTTCCTTTTCAAAAATCCTCCTTTACTTCATCTATTTTGGCGGAGGAGATGACTTCTGCCTTGTCATCATCGTAGACTGTTTGTAGGACTCGAAGGATTTCCTCCTTCGAGACCTTCTTTGCTGCTAGGGAGTCGACATATTTCCCTAGGTCGGATCTGGGGGAAGCGGGGGCGGTGGAGGTCACTCTGGCTGTTACAGGCCGAGAGGGGTTTCGAGGAGGAAGGGGAGGTCTGGAGGGGAAGAGAGGTCGTCTGGGGGTTGAGGGAGAGGAGTTGCCACGGTGGTTGGACGCTCTGCAGCCTTCCTGATGGCATACAAAGCATAGTCCCTTCCTCATGTGGTCTGCTCGTTGGAGGGGGGAGAGTCAAACGGAGTCGACATCCATGGCCATGGGGTCTCTAGTCTGGAACGTCCTAAATCCTAGGCCTTTTCAGAGGTTAGTGATCCGTTCCTTTTGAGCATTGAAATCTTCCGCCTTTTGGATCCAATCCCTGAAGGTGGTGGGTACGGTTGACATTGACAGGATCATTTCGGCGATCCTGGGGTGAACTCCTTTCATAAACAGGAGAATAAGTGTTTCGTCATCAGTTAGTCCTGCTCTAGCAGCCAGGAGTCGAAACTGATTGATAAAATCTTGGAAACCAGTGTCCTTGTTCCAGTTCTGCGTTAACTGCTCTAATTCCCTCCTGGCAGACTCCTTCAGGTTATAGGGAAAAAACGTCTTAGTGAAATCTTCTTCGAACTTGGCAAAAGTTCGTTCTGCGGGCATAGTAGTTGCATCTGATACCCTTCGGTACCAGGTTTTGGTGAATGGTGCGGCCTTATCCTTCAACTTGTTGAGGCAAGTAAGAAGCTGGGCGTTGTCGTTGTATAGGGCGTTATTCATCGTGAAGTAGGCCTTCATGGCCAAGATCCATCGCGTAGCATTCGCGAAATCTCCAGTGAAGTCATCAGGGAGACCAGCCTTTAGTTCTGTTGTTCGTCCACTCATTGTGGTTTGTCCGCTTACAGCAGTGGGGGTAGAGGTGTGAAAGGAAGGGGAAGAAGTCGATGGGTTGGAAGAAGGGGGGATGATGGTCCTTATCTTTCTGGAGATAGCTGGACCTGTTCCAGTGAGGAGGGACTGGGCGGAGGAGGAGGTGATGAAGGGAGTTCTGAAGGAGGGCTGCTGCGGTTGTCGGGGTTCTTCTTCGTCGCTGTTGTCGCCAGGGACACGAAACCCTCTGGGCGAATGGTGCGAAATGGTGGCAGTCTGCTAAACAGCAGAGGCAAGGGGAATAGCTAGTTCTTTTGTTATGCAAAGCGGCGTTCTGAGTCTTAGACCAAAGAGGAATCGCTCACAAAGAGACCGCTCCTTGGAGTTCAAAGACAAGAGGGAAATGTCTCGATATCCAGACACACAGCTGGAGCTCTCGGAGGACTAGAACAACGCTTGATTGCGCAGAACTAGCTAAGGGACACCATTGTACTGTTACTGGTATTTAAGGGTCAACCTATCATGCACAGACCAAGCTGTGTAACAGTAGTGAGAGAGAGGAAGACAAATTGAGAAGGAGAGATAAGAAGATAAGACAAATGAAAAGATAAGGAGATAGTGACTTATGTTGAATGAGTCATGCGAACAAGGGAAGGTAGCCAGGGACGATCAAGAGTTAGGAAATAGTGAAAAGGAACAAAGGAAATGATGTCTAATGATAACAACGGCAGGTTGAGGGCCCTCTCCACAGCAACTGTAACAGTAATGTTACAGTTGCTGTGGAGAGGG
>JBBPKR010000256.1:0-13184 GCA_038089375.1 Pseudoaustroboletus valens | reverse complement strand
GGAGTTCGTCAAAGTGGGAAAGGTTTGCTTTGGGTTTCCAGGTATTCTCTGATGAGGGCCATCCTTTCCAAGACACCAGGTACTGCCTCCTGCTTTGTGGTCCTCGGTGTGAGAGGATTTGTTCTACTTCGTACTCTTCTTCACCTTCTATCTCCTCAGGGGGTGGAGATAGGAAGTTTGGGCCATATTCTGCTGTTTCCCTATAGGTGAATAAAAGGGAAGCATGAAACACATTGTGAATGTGCCATGTGAGAGGGAGTTGGAGGCAATAAGCCACAGGGGAGATTACCCGAGTAATCTCAAAGGGTCCTTCCCTTCTTGAGGCAAGCTTCTTGGAAGGATAACGGAGATGAAGGTTTCTGTTATTCAGCCAGACCTTATCTCTGACCTGAAGGCGACCCTAAGACAAGATATCTAGGACCCACTCTCCAAGTCGATAGGACGAGACTAAGGTTGAGGTGCGCTCGTTAGGGGAATCCCAACAAGGACAAAACTGGTTTGTCCGGTTGGATGTCATTCATATTTATACTACTACATGCTGCGCACAGACCAAGCTGTGTCAGGTACTATCTACGATAAGGGTTACTATACATGGTTAGAGTGTTCTCACGATTGTGTGAAAGGAAGTCGAAGACGACGGAGATTAATACACGTGTAGATAAGAAATAAGGGCCTAGACCGGTCACATGATCTGGTCATGTGATGTGTCATGTGATCTAGTCACGTGATGAAGCTAGGTGAAAATGAACAGATTCATAACATGACCTTCCATGGGGAGAAGCAAGATAAGAACCGTTCTTTCATGATCCGTCGGGATCTTTCATGTGCCACTAGGGCTTCTTTTCTTTCTTCCTCGATAAGAGATAGGCGGCTTTCCAGGGTCGGTAAGAAGGTCTTTCCAATTGGTGGATAAGCTCTAGGCTCATATTCCATCATCAGGAAGAAGGGGAACTGGTTAGTGGACAAGCGGGTGGATGAGTTGTGGACAAACTCAGCAAGAGGGAGTAGGAAGGTCCAGATGTCAAGCTTTCCAGCACAGAAAATGCGTAGATAGATTTCCAGTTCTTGGTTGACTCATTCAGTCTCTCCATCAGTTTGGGGGTGATAGGCAGTGAAGAGGGCAATGTCATATCCAAGGAGACGAGCAAGTTTCTTGGCAAATGCAGAGGCAAACTGGGGACCTCTGTTGGAGATGCATTTGTTGTGCAGTCCAAACCTAGGGAAGATCCATTCGAAAAAGAGGGAGGCTACCCCTTCAGCAGTAATTGAATCAGTGCAAGGTAAAAAAAGTGCCCCCTTTGTAAGCCCATGGTCAACCATGACCAGGACAGCAGTAAATCCTAAGAAAGGAGGCAGAGACGTGATAAGATCCAATGAGATTTGCTGAAAGGGGTGAGTGAATGAGGACTGGATAGGGAGTAGGGGGGGACAGGATGAATGGGTGTTGACTTTATTGGCCTGGCAGATGGTGCAACTAAGGACGAATCATTGAACTAGGGAGGAAATACCCGGCCACCAGTAGTCCTGTGCTACGAGGTTCTGAGTGCAGAGGACACCAGGATGTCCAGCAGCCGGAGAGTCATGACAAAGGCAAACAACATCCAGGCAAAGCGGTTCTGGAACATAGAAGCAACCCTTGTAGTACAAGAGGCCCTGATCTGTTGACCAGTCCAATGCCGATGCTTTGGGTAGGAGGGAGGATCCTTCTGCTAAATGGGATAAGGCAGAAGTGGCTAGGGAGTCAGAGGAGGTGAGATCTGCAATCTTTTCCATAATGGCTATGTCCAGGGATCAAACAAAGAGGTTGTCTGGGAGGAGGGTGTCATCGACATTGTCAGAAGTGGTATTGACATCATATTTGCAGGATAGGGCATCAGCAGGTGCCATCTGAGTGCCAGAGAGGTGATGGAAGACAAGATCAAAGTCCATCAGAAAGAATTGCCACCTAGCATGACACCTGGAAAGTCGCTGGGGTTGGTGGAAATAGGTCAGGTTCTTGTGATCCATCAGCATAGTCACCGGGAGACCAGTTCCCTGGAGATAATGTCACCATTCTTCTAAGGCATGAATCACTGCAAGAAGTTCCCTATCATAGATGTCATAGTTCCATTCAGCCAGAGAGAAGGTTTTTAACAAATAGGCACAAGGTTGGAAGTCTCCATTGCCATTCTTCTGCATAAGCACCACTCCTGATGCAATGAGGGAGGCATCTGTCATGACAAAGAAGGGTTTTTCAACATCTGGCATGAGGAGGAGGGGCTTAGAAAGAAACACATGCTTTAGTTGACTAAATGCATGCTGGCATTCTGTTGACCATGACCAGGGGACTTCCTTCTTTGTGAGATTGATGAGAGGTTGGGCAACTGCAGAGAAGTTAGCAATGAACTTTCAGTAGAAGTTGCAAAACCCAATGAAGGACCAGATTCCCTTCAGGGACTCGGGGGGTTCCCAATTCTGAATGGTGGAGAGTTTGGCAGGGTCCATGTGCAGTTGTCCTGGTGGGATGACAAGGCTGAGGAATTCCACTTCTTTGGAGGCGAAAACACACTTCTCTAATTTGAAATGGAGGTCATGTTCTCGAGTGTGTTGTAAAACCTTTTGTACTCTCTCCCAATGAAGGGTGAGGTCATTGCCAGAGTGAATCATGAAGTCGTCCATGTAGATGATGAGCCATCCTTTGGCAAGGAAGTCGCCAAAGATGTCATTCATCATTGCTTGGAAGGTGGGAGGGGCATTGTAGAAACTGAAGAACATGTCATTGGGTTCGAAAAGACCAAAAGGAGTAATGAAGGCAGCTTTCCACCAGTCTTCTGGTTTGATCAAGACATTGTTATATCCCCAACAAATGTCAAGTTTGGTGAAGAGGGTAGATCCTTTCAATTTGTCAATGAGATCAGAGATGTGAGGGAGGGAGTAGGCATTCTTTACTGTGGCTGAGTTGAGATACCTGTAATCCTGACAAGGTTGAAGGGTACCATCCTTCTTTGGAACAAAGAAAAATGGTGAGACTTGTGGGGATTTTGATGGGGAGATTTTTCCAGAGGTTAGATATTCATCAATGAATTCCTTGCAGGCTTGGAGCTCCTTTGGGTTGAGGGAGTAGGCTTTGGCAACCTTGGGTACAAAGTCTTCTTTTAACTCAATGGCATGATCCCAGGGATGAGACAGGGGCAAGAATAAACCAGTGGGCTTCTCGAAGACATCCTTATACTCTTTGAGTTCTGTAGAGAGAACAATCTTTTCCTTGGGTTGTTCCATTGCAATTTCTGTGGTGATTGTTGTTTTTCTTACCTCAAGATATTCAGGAAGGTGGGAGTTAGAAGGGGGTTCAGGGATGGAGATGACTCCGGCTTTCCAGTTTATAAGAGGGTTGGTCTTTCAAAGCCAGGGGAGTCCTAGGATTACTTTCTCCTTTCCGCATCTTAGAATGTAGAACTCCTTCTTTTCCTTAGTGTTTCCTATCCAGAGATTTAGGACAGTTTTGTAACAAATGATTCCTCTCTTGTTTGGTGTCCCATCTACATTTGAGGCTATGACGGAAATGATTATCCGAGTAAGGAGGAGGTTGAGTCGGAGGGCGAGTTCTCGATCTACAAAGTTACTGGTAGCTCTACTGTCTACCAGCGCAATTTCATCAATGATTTGTTGTCCTTTTGTGGTGTAAAGGGTGATAGGAAGTTTTATTGATCATTCCTTGCTACCAGTATTGTACACAGAGGCAATAGTTACTTTAGGAAGGGGAGACGTTGAGGCATTCTTCCTTTCCAAAAATCCTCCTTGACTCTCTCGATTTTGGCAGAGGAAACTGTTTCAGTCTTATCTTCATCATAGACCATTTGTAGAACGCGAAGGATTTCCTCCTTTGAGATTTTCTTAAAGGCTAGGGAGTCAACATATCTCCCTAGGTTGGATTGGGCTGGAGCTAGGGTTATAGGTGCTACTCTGGCTGCTACAGGTCATAATGGATTTCGAGGAGGGAGAGGGGGCCTGGAGACAGGGGGTCAGCATGATAAGAAGGCAGAGGCTCCTTGTCGGTGATTGGAGGCCCTACAGCCTTTCTGGTGGCAGATGAAACAGAGGCCCTTCCTTATGTGGTCAGCACATTGGAGGGGGGAGAGACGAACAGAATCTACATCCATTGCCATGGGATCCCTGGTGGGTTGGTGGTTATCCAATCCCAGACCCTTGTGGAGATCTTCAATCTATTTTCTTTGGGTGTTGAAAATTTTGGCTTTGTCAATCCAATCCTTGATGGTGATGGGGACTGGGTGAATGGAGAGTATTATCTCTGCTATCTTGGGGTATACTCCTCAAGCAAACTGGAGTACCAACATGTTGTTATCAGTCACTTCTGCCTGAGCAGACAGAAGTCGGAACTGATTGATAAAGTCTTGAAATCTGGTTTCTCTGTTCCAGTTCTGGCTTAATTGATTTAATTCCCTCCTGGCAGTCTCCTTCAGATTGTAGGGAAAGAAGGTCTTTTGGAAATCTTCTTTGAACTTTGCAAAAGTTTATTCGGTGGGGGTGGTGGAAGGGTCTGAAACCTTCCAATACCATGTTTCAGCGAAAGAGGAGGCCTTATCCTTCAACTTGTTGAGGCAAGTGAGGAGCTGGGCGTTGTTGTTGTACAGAGTACTGTTCATAGTGAAATAGGCCTTCATGGCCAAGATCTATTGCATTGCATTTGCAAAATCTCCTGAAAAATCATCAGGGAGACCAGCCTTTAGTTCAGTGGCTCTAGTGCTCATTCCAGCAGTGGGGATAAAGGTGGTAATGGGGGGAGTGGGAGATGTTGGTTATACTGTGGAAAGAGGGGATCTGATCTGTCTGGAGACGACCAGGGAGAGTCCTCTAAGATGAGAGAAGGAGGAGGTTATGAATGGGGAAGGGGTCGGCTGCTGAGGCTGTCTGGGCTCTTCTTTGTCACTGCTTTCTTCTGGGGAGTGAAACCCTCTGTTCTGGTGGTACAAAATGGTGGCAGTCTGCTAGATAGCAGAGGCAAGGGAAAGAGCTAGTTCTTTTGTTATGTGAAATGGTGTCCTAGAGACTAGACCAATGATGAATCACTCACAAAGAGACTGATCATTGAAGTTCAAGTCAAAAAGAAGGGGTCTTGATATCCAGTCACACAGCTAGAGCTCTCAGAGTACTAGAACAATGCTTGATTGCATAGAACTAGCTACAGAACACTGTACTACTGACGGGTATTTATAGGTATGCTATAAGAGCACAGACCAGGGATAGTCAGCAGCAGAGCAAAGGGAAACATATAGGGAAACAAGAGATAAGGGTCGAGTCATAGATAAGAGATAATGAGTCATGTTGAATGAGTCATGCAGCAATAGGGTAAACTCAGGAAGAGATAGCAACGAAAGAAACAAAAGAACATTCTAGAAAGAAGAGAAGGGACCCAGGGTCAGTCTAGGGTCAGGGAATATCAGACAGGAAGAAAGGAAATGATGTCCAATGACAACAAAGGGAGATTGGTGGATGCCTCCTCAGCAACTGTAAGAGATAACATGAAAAAGGCACTCACCAATGCCTGAGTGGCATTAGAAAAAACCCATGAAAAAATGAAAACTCAAGTGGACAAACATCACATAGCTGCCCCAGCTTACCAAATAGGGGATAAAGTTTGGTTGTCAACTGAAAACCTTGCTTTAGGGGATCATCCGTTCCCCAAGTTAACAGAATGATGGATAGGGCCCTATACCATTCGGGAAGTGGTTGGCAGTAACACAGTTTCCTTGCACTTGCCCTGATGCATGAGGATTCACAAGATGGTTAATGTCTCCCATGTAAAGCCATACTTTTCCCTGCAGGAAGGGCAACCAGTGGATAAGCCCAGTCCAATAGTGATTAACGAGGATGGCTCTGAGGAGTATGAAGTTGACTACATAGTGGATTCTCATGCTGCTGGATGCAGCTTCCAGTATCTGGTGCATTGGAAAGGATATAGAATTGAGGACCAGACTTGGGAGCCAGCATCAGGATTGCGGAACGCCCCAGAGGCAGTTTAATTGTTTTACCATCAACATCCAGCAGTGCCACGGCAGTTGAAGGGTCTGTCCCTGGCAGATTTTAGTGGGCTATTTCACCCATATGAAAATTTCACCTCTGGATCAATGTTATATGGATGATCTGGAATCTCACCCCTAGTGAGGGGGTAATGTTATGAATTGGTTCATTTTCACCTAGCTTGTGCACATGACCAAGTCACCTGACACATCACATGACCAGATCATGTGATCGGTCTAGGCCCTTATCTCTTATCTCCACGTGTAATTAATCTCTGTTGTCTTCTCTTCTTTTTACATGATTGTGAGAGTCATATATCCATAGATAGTAACCCTTATCATAGATAGTACCTGACACAGCATGGTCTGTGCATAGCATGTAGTAGTATAAATATGAATGACATCCAATCAGACAAACCAGTTTTATCCTTATTGAGATTCCTCTAATGAGTGCTCCTTATCTTCCATTGTGTGCTATCGACTTGGAGAGTGGGTCCTAGACTATATTGTCTTAGGGTCACCTTCAAGATGCCTGAAGACCAGTCTTTCATGCACTCTGTTGATTATGGAGGTGCGATTGGCTCTCTGCAGTACCTCTCATGCACCATCTGCCCAGATATTGCCTATGCTGTTGGCCAGCTCGCTTCCTTCACCAGTAATCCTGGTCCTGTCCATTGGAATGCTGTCAAGCATCTCTTCCACTACAGCAAGGGTACCATGGACTATGCCATCACCTACTCTCCTGATTCCTCAACTCCCAAGCTGTTCACTATCTTTTCTGATGCTAGCCATGGTGGCTGCAAGGACACTGGTCGCTCTATTGGTGCACATGTGGGTCAAGATTGGCACTGGTGCTGTTTCCTGGATGTTCAAGTGCCAGCCCATTGTTGCTTTGTTGACCACTGAGGCCGAGTATATTGCAGCATGTGAGGCTGGCAAGGAGATTGTCTGGATGTGCAAGCTTCTTCAGGAGATTGGCTTCCCTGCTGATAAGTCATCTCTTCTCCATATTGACAACCAGTCTGCAATCCAGGTTGCCAAATATCCTGAGCACCATGGGAGAATGAAGCAACTTGATTTCTGGTGATTCTGGCTTCAAGATGCTGTTGATAAGGGTGTTATCTTACCCATTTTCCTGCCCACTGACTGCATGCCTGCTGATTTGTTGACCAAGGTATTGCCTAGGGTCAAAGTGCAGGGATTTTGCAAGTTGCTTGGTTTGTCTACTCCTGGGGGGAGCCCTTGATTGGCAGAGTTGCACAATCAGGGGGGAGTGTTAGTTGTGGTGATTGTGCACCTGCAGTGCGATTTTACTTGTTTCACCCTATTTCCATTCTCTAATCACTCTCTAACCATCACCATCATGTTCCCCATGGTCAATTACCTATATACCATCTTTCCCCATCTTCCTAGGCCTTTGTGGCTGCTCTACACACTTGTTTTTTCCTTTATAGTTAATTGTGGCACATGGTGGCCAATTGTGGCTCTCGGTTGTTTACCAGTATTTATAACCACATCACAAAGACTCAAAGTCCACTGTTTTCACTTCTCAGTTACTCACAGTGGACTTCAGTTTGCTCTCTGGGTGACTTATTGTTTGGCTAGATTGCTCCTTTCATTCAATCTGCCTCAAACACTTCCCTGGCTTTGAAAGGCCAACCCTCTCATTAATTGAAAAACCGGAGTTGTCTCCATACCTGAATTTCCTCCTTCTTCCAACTCCTCCTACCTTATCAAATATCTTGATATATAAAAGACAATCATCGCCATAGAAATCATAATGGAACAACCCAAGGAAAAGGTTGTTCTCCCTCAGGAACTTGAAGAGTATAAGGATGTCTTTGAGAAACCCAATGGTTCATCCTTACCTTCATCTCGCCCCTGGGACCATGCCATTGAATTGAAGAAAGACTTTGTGCCCAAAGTAGCCAAGGCATACTCCCTCAACCCAAAGGAACTCCTAGCTTGCAAGGAGTTTATTGACGAACATTTGACCTCTGGAAAGATCTCCCCATCAAAATCCCCACAAGTCTTTCTATTCTTCTTCATTTCAAAGAAAGATGGTGTTATGATCAATCATGATGTGTAACATGTGACATGATCAGTAGTGTCAAGAGGATGACCAAGAGGCTATAGCTATAAGTGGTGCCTGATACGTTTCTAGTAGGAACGAGTGACTATAATACATTAGCGTCTGTGTTTAATGGTATACGTAGATAGTGGCTCACCTCAGTCGTTGTGGCAAACGAGACTGAGGTGTCCGTGTGAACGAAAATTGACTAAATACTGTAATGTCACATGCGTAACTGATTGTGTAGGATTGTAAGCGTAAATATCCAACACTCCCCCTCAAGCCTAACATAGGCCAAGTAGATCAACGAGCTTCGTGAGCGTGGGGCGCGGTAATGACTTCGTAAGTATGTCCGCGATATTAATATCTGTATGGCAGTAAATGAGGGTAACCTGTTCATTATGTATGGTGTCTCGTATAAAATGAAAACGGATATGAATATGCTTTGTGCGTGGGTGAAAGCGATTGTTCTTTGTGAGTTCGATGGCTCCTTGGTTGTCGCATAACATGGTGGTGGGTTCATTGATGGGTTCGCGGATTTCTGAGAGAAGATTGCATAGCCACAGTACGTCCTTGAGCGCACTTGTCATAGCAACATATTCAGCCTCAGTTGTGGAGAGCATGACAATGGTTTGCTTGCAGGATCCCCATGTAATCGGCATCCCAGCGAATGAGACGACATGGCCCGAAATTGAATGGCAGTGTGGCTGTGAACCCCAATCAGCATCGACGAAGGCGATAATCCCTTTGTTCGGGTCAGTTACACTGATGGTGTGGTCGCGGGTGGTCTTTAGGTACCGGATAATGCGCTTTCCGGCTTGCCAGTGGATGCACTCAGGGTTCTGAAGGAACTGTGAGAGCATTGATGTTGCAAACACAATATCGGGGCGAGTTCTGAGCACGGTCCATGCAAATGATCCGACGAGCTCTCAGTAGAGGACATTTTGCATGTCGGCGATTTGTGATGGAGTTGACGGGGATTGGTCAGTGGATAGGATGATACCGGGTTCGAGAGGTGTGGATATTGGGGCAGCGTCCGTGAGTCCAAAATGTTCGGTGAGGTTGTCGATGTACGTATCTTGGGACATTGATAGCGTGCACACGTGCTTGTCATAGCTAATCCGAAAACCGAGCAACCATTTTATTTCTCTGAGGTCGCTTATCTCAAACCTTTCCCTAAATTTATTCTTGATCCAATTCACAGTTTCCATTGTGTCTGCTGTAAGTCCCATGTCATCTGTTGAGACAGATATGACGGATGTGATTTTCAATGTGGCAGATGGGCGGTAGTAGAAGACAGCGTGATCCGTTGATGATTGCATGAACCCAATTTGTGTAAAGTAATCTGCGAACGTTTCGTACCATTCGTGACCAGCTTGCTTTAGACCATATAGCGAGCGCTTTAGTTTGCATACCATGCCCTTTTGGTGAGGCGCAAGGTATCCCGGAGGTGGATGCATATATACATCCTCAGTAAGTGTCGTGTTCAGGTACACATTCTTGATATCAACCTGGTGGATTTCCCATCCTTGGCTGGCAGCGTTCGCGAGAACTGCCCGTACTGAAGGTAGTTTTGCAATGGCCGCGTAGGTTTCACTGTAGTCGATCCCTTCACGTTGACGATTTCTGTTTGCAACCAGTCGAGCTTTGTAGCGGGAGATGTTACCATTTTCATCACGCTTGATCTTCAGTATGAAGTGTGAGTTGATGATGTTGGCATCAGCGGGTGGTTTGACGATGTCCCATGTACCTAGATTTTCGATCGCGTCCATCTCAATCTTCATCGCCTGTCTCCATTTTTCAGCATCGGGACCACTGAGAGCTTCATTGACTGATGGTGAGTCGTCTATGGTAGTCACGATGGCATGTTCATTTTCATTCTTGAATGGTTCGGGTACGTGGTCATTGACTGTTTCATTTGTGATTTCCCATAACATGTTGATATGTTCCTGATGATCAAAGGTATTTCGTATGTAGTATCCAGGTGGAAATGCTATGCCACGAGTTTGTCGAGTTGACTTAGGTTGCAGGTTCAGATCGGCAGAAGGCTGGGACTGTACAGGTGCAGGTGTGGATGCTGGTGCTGGGGGTTGACTGATGGTTGTAGAGGGTGGAGTGACTGGATTTGGCTGAGCAGGTGGAATGACTGGGTTTGGCTGAACAAGAGGAGTTACTGGGGTGGTGTTCGGGACGACATTATGCTCACACTCCCCCTCGAACTGGACACCACCAGGATTTTCCAAAAGCGTATGGTCATCTAGAGTAAAAGTAACATTTCGCTCGATCAAGATGCGGTGGGTGTCTGGCCAGTAAATACGATAGCCCTTGCTTTGGCCATCATAGCCAACAAATTTCCCTGCTTTTGCCTGTTCATCAAGTTTCCCAGCATGCTCGAGTTTCACATATGCGGTACAGCCAAAACGATGAAGGCCAGATAGATTGGGTTTACGATGGTGTATTGCTTCATATGGCGTTTTACCAACTAGCACCTTCATAGGTGACCTGTTCTTCAGATATGTAGCATGGTGGATGGCGTCCACCCACAGAAATTTAGGTAGGCCTGCGCCAGCAAGCATTGCACGAGCATGTTCCACTAGTGTCCAATTGACCCGTTCGGCAACTCCATTCTGCTGTGGTGAGTCATACGTAGTGAGCTCATGGTGGATGCCTCGATTCGAGAAGTATTTTTGGGCATTCTCACTCAGGTACTCACCGCCTCGATCCAAATGAACAGATTTTATGCGGATGCCATCATGCTGTTTTTCCAGATAGGTGATGTGGTCCACTATGGCCTGGAAGGCTGCACTCTTCTTCCAGAGGAATGCGACAGTCGTTTTGCGAGAGTAGTCATCGGTGAAGGATATGTAGTATACTTTTCCTCCTTTTGACTCGACTTGGGCTGGACCCCATACATCAGTGTGGATCCGTTCTCCATACTTGGTAGCGCGCGTGGTAGATTCCTTGGGAAATGGATGGCATGTGATTTTCGCCTTTACGCATGCATCACAGAAGTCGTTTTCTGGCTGCAAGGTGATCTCGATCCCTTCGACCATGCCTTTCGACACCATAGTGCGAGTGGCAGGAAATGATATGTGGCCCATGCATTCGTGGAAGTGGGTTAACGACATCTTCATCTTCAGTTTGCTGTGGGTGGCTGCCATGGCATGCTCTCCACCAGCTATCTGATATAGTCCATCAACCTCAGGAATTCTTACAATAAGCTTCGGCTCAGTGGACCAGATCTCGCACTAGCCCTTCTCCATTTTTATGGTCATGCCAGCATTTACGGCGCGGGATGTCGAAATAAGGGTAAACGCAATGTCCGGGACATACAGTGCATCCTTTAGCATGATAGATGATGGCTGCGAGCCAGATGGTAGCTCCAGTGTGACATTCCCCTGTCCTATCGCAGTGATTGACCGACCATCTGCAACATTTATGGACTTTGGTTCGATTGGGGTAAACATCTTGAACTTCGCTCGGTCTGGACAGAAATGGGATGATGCACCTGAGTCAACAATAGCGTCATGCTTGTCGGGTGGTATGTTTAGCACATTGGCCTGCAGATTAAGACACGACATGATGAACGCGTAGTCATTGATGCTCAATGTCTGATTCGCTGACTCAGATTTCTTATTATTTGACATTGGGCGCTGTCCCTCTTTCCCTCCCCCTTTCCACCAGCAGTCTGCCGCGATGTGACCAGGGCGACCACAGTTATAGCAGACCTTGCCTGATTTCTTTGTCCGCTTATTTCCTTTATTAGGTGCACTGGCCGTGAGCGCAGAGTTGCCATTGGCTTTCACACCACTATCAATATTCCGGTGGTCGGCCTCCTCATTGACAATGTGGATGAGGGAGTCAGGAGATATGGCTGTGTTGGTGGCACAGAGAGCGGCGGTGGTGGCGCAAATTAAGGAACGGTATGAGTCGGAAATGGACAAGAGGATCATGGCGGTGAAGTCACGATCGTCAACGGGCGCTCCCATCCCCGCGAGTTGTTTGCGTAGGGTAAGCATGGATGCCAGGTGCTTTTTAATATCGTCCTTCTCGCCGCACTTCATATTCTGCAGCCGAGCGCGTGTGTCAGCTTGCACCATGTCACTTTTGGCCTCGTGAATGTCGCAGATGGCTTTCCACTTCTCGGCGACCGTGGTTTTCGATTGGACCTGGATCATGATGCTACTGGGGACGGTTGCAAAGAATTGCTGGATTGCAAGTGACTCACACTGAACATATTGGTCTAGTAGAGCAAGGTTTTCCTCAATCTCCGTCTCGGAAGCGGGACCAGTGCCATCCGCTTTAAGGGTTGTTGTCTTGTCTGTCGACAGTGGTAGTGGCTGCGAGACTTTAACAGTACCGGCCAGGTGATGAGATAGTCCACGGGCATTGAGAGAGTGCACTGTGCGCTGCTTAAAATCGACCCAATTATTGTCGTCGAGTTTCGGGACAGTGTAGATACCAGAGGAAGATGGTAAGGGGCTCATAACCTGATACGTTTCTAGTAGGAACGAGTGACTCAGTCATCGTGGCAAACGAGACTCTGTATTTAGGTATTTACCTAGTAGGAACGAGTGACTATAATACATTAGCGTCTGTGTTTAATGGTATACGTAGATAGTGGCTCACCTCAGTCGTTGTGGCAAACGAGACTGAGGTGTCCGTGTGAATGAAAATTGACTAAATACTGTAATGTCACATGCGTGACTGATTGTGTAGGATCGTAAGTGTAAATATCCAACAGTGCCTTACTCTCACAGGTGTGAGCAATGGCTAGGACAACTAGCAGCCATGGCAGACAGTCACCGGACTGTCTTCAATGCAGGTGGCAAAGAGACAAAGCTCTTGGCAGACCTGGGAAGGTTCAGCTTCCACTGATGAGTATTCTTATCTAGGGATGGAGCAGTCCTGTTACAGTTAAGGATACTCCCTCCCCTTTTTCCCAGTCATCAATGAAGATAACTGGAATACTGCACTTGACCTGGACTCCTTGCCCACTGAGTGGGCCATGTATTTCCATTTCTCTTTATCTCCTATTCCCGAGGACACAGCCATCTAGGCTGTGCCATTATTTATGACTCATTTCTTGTCACAGA
>JBBPKR010000255.1:0-13214 GCA_038089375.1 Pseudoaustroboletus valens | reverse complement strand
ATGTTACAGTTGAGGATACCCCCTCCCCTTCTTCCCCCCATTATTAATGAGGACGACTGGAATGCCGCGCTTGTACAAGACTGCTCCCCAGTGGAGTGGCACCAATACTTCCGTTTCTCGCCCTCTCCTGTGCCGACCACTGCCTTCTAGGCAGTGCTAATTATTTATGACTCGTTTCTTGTCACAGACACTGCCCTCCTCGGCTATGCTCTCTTGTGCATAGCCTTGTAGTTCCTTTTATATCACTGCTTGTTATGACTCGATAGTGCCTGCCCTAAACTAGTTCAAGCGGAGCTTGAACTCGTTACAATACCGTATATAAACCTCTCTTTCCTGTACTTCCATTTTTAACCTTGATCTACACAATACCATGTAGTTTCAAGTTTGGTTGATTCTTTTCTACCTCATCCTCTAGTCTAAGCCGGGCCTTAGACTTCCTCAACGTTGTTGCCGTCCTCGTCGTTGAGGACCGCTCCTACCCCTAGGTAGGGAACCTCTGTTAGTGAGAGCTGAACCTCTCCAGGTCTGCTTCTAGGACAACGTCCTATGCCACCTGCATCGAAGGGAGTCTTGGAGACTTCCTGCCATGGCCACTGTCATCTACAGCCGTCGCTCACCTCAGTGAGAGAAGGGTACCGCTTGACGCCATAACCCCTTGGTACATCACTTGACACTACTGGTCGTGTCACGCGTTACACATCACAGTTGATCGTAACAGTATTAGTACGATCAAAAACAGATCTTATATTGAAGTTGTAGCTTCAAGAGGCACAAGGGATGGAAATAAGGGAGCAAGAGTAC
This sequence comes from Pseudoaustroboletus valens, assembly GCA_038089375.1. NCBI lineage: Eukaryota > Fungi > Basidiomycota > Agaricomycetes > Boletales > Boletaceae > Pseudoaustroboletus > Pseudoaustroboletus valens. Next base: position 12,413 of record JBBPKR010000255.1, on the reverse strand, counting down.
CAATGATATGGTGAGTAGCGGAGAGGATCAGAACTCACTGTTTTCAGCTTCATGGTGTGATAGATACTCCGATCTGCTGGATAGACTTTATACCTGCTTTAGCACGAACTTCCAAAAAAAAGTGTGACCCAGAGAAAGAGTGATACACAATAAAGCTTGACAACAAGCCAATCACCTTTAACCTTGATTGACAAATCAGTGATATTGCAGGGTGAAGATATATATACTAATGACATACATTCTTTTGTGTCTCAATTTACTTTTTGTCTTTCTTATGGTTACTTTTGTCTTACAGTTGCATACAGCAGGTATATAAATATGGTACTTGGATGGGTTGGATATTAAGAGGAGGAGGGGTAGTTGCATAGCAACTGGCGGGTTAGACTGGCTTAGATTGTGATGAGGGAAAGTGGAAGAGTTGCGCATGTGAAGATTTGCCCTATAAATAGTATTTGGCAATTGCTACATGTGACTATCCACATGTGGAAGTGTCACATGTAGCAATCACTGAATGTTACAATCAACCATGATATGTAATGTGTGACACAATCAGTAGTGTCAAGAGTATAACCAAGAGGCTACGGCTATCAAAGTGGTGCCTTACTCTCACAGGTGTGAGTGATGGCTAGGACAACAACTAGTGGTGGTGGCAGATAGTCACCAGACTATCTTTGATGCAGGTAGTGAAGAAATGAAGCTCTTGGCAGACCAGGGAAGGTTCAGCTTCCACTGATGAGTATCCCTACCTAGGGATGGAGCAGTTCTCGACAATAAAGACGGCAATGACTAAGGGGTCTTGGAGGATGAGACCTACATTGAGGAGTCTAAGGCCTGGCTTAGACTAGAGGATAATTAGAAATAATCAACAAGGCTACTTGAAACTATGTGGTATTGTGTAGATCAAGGTTAGAGGTACAAATAGCAGAAAGAGAGGTTTAAATACTATATCATAACGAGTTCAAGCGGAGCTTGAACTAGTGTAGGGCAGGCACTATGAGTCATAATGAGTCAGGGATATAAATGGAACTATGAGGCTATGCATAAGAGAGCATAGCTGAGGAGGGCAGTATCTGTGACAAGAAATGAGTCATAAATAATGACACAGCTTTAGAAGGCTGTGTCTTCCAGAATGGGAGATAAGGAGAAATGAAAATATGTGGCCCACTCAGTGGGCAAGGAGTCCTGGTTGAGCACAGCATTCCAGTCATCTTCATTGATGACTGGGGAAAAAGGGTAGGGGGTATCCTCAACTGTAACACTGAACACTATTTATGAAGCAAATCTTCACATGCGCAACTCTTCCACTTACCACTCTCATCTAGGCCACTTTGCACATCGGCCTAATGCCACCCTATTCACTCTACAGTTATTGTGTATCTATTAGTAGAGAATGACAAACAAATAACTTAGTATGTATTTGGTCACACAAACGAAATGCAAAATAACATAACCGTCTAGAGTTAAAAATTGCAATTGTCCTTTGTCAGCATTGCACCTGTCATGTGCGACGCTATCCCATATGCCCTTATGTCGTCAATTGTGTAGCATCTACTCATGATCATCCAGACACTTGTTATTGTTGGCGATAGTGCCTTGCAATGATCTGTGATGATCCAGTATGCCTCGTTCTCAATTGTTCAATTAATTGCTTTCTACCATCATTTATACTGTTGGCCTGCTGATTCAACATTGAATTATTGCTTTCTACTATTGACCCTCCTACTACATAGCCATGCCCATTGTACTGTCTAATCACATCAAAGATCCTGAGTCACAACCTCCAATCAGATTCTCAATACAAACCATGGAGAAGATAGCCCATATAGTAAGTGTTCTTACTTATAATGAGCAAGGAAGCTGAAGTCCTCTGCAGGCGGAAGAATATACAAGACGTGGAATTGACTTGGGATCTTGTCTTGTTCATGCCCCTGTTCTTCCAAACCATAGAGCCAGTGTTCAGGCACAAGTGGCAGCTTTCTCTAGCAATACTTGTCCTGTTTCATATACACCTTATACTCGCTTTGGCTCTTGCTTCAAGTCTTGCAAAATCATTGCAGAGGACAGTACCATTCCTCATCCAATGCCGAAGATGAATTGCTTGGCGAGGTTCCTGGCAGTGCCCCTCTGGTATGACAAGGTCTTTCCTTATTTCTTTGTACCTCTCTTATGTAGCCTATCAGACTCAAGACTTTAATGATGCAGACATTCCCCAGTCATCCTCTCCCTTGCCTAGCCTACCACTAAGATCTGACGGGCACGATACCAGCTCTCAATCTTTCATCCATCTATTGTACCCTTCTCACACCCATGAGATGGGAGGTAGAAGCCGTAACTCAAGATCCATTAGTCCTCGAGACCATCAGCACCCCTACTCCTCTGCCCAGTTGCCTTATTGGTGATCACGTTCCCCAAACCCCCTCTCCTTTCATCAGAGTGTAACCCACAATTCTGGGATAGAACTGTTACGAATCCGTTCATTTTCACCTAGCTTTGGCATGTGACTAGATCACATGACACATCACATGACTAGATCATGTGACTGGTCTAGGCCCTTATCTCTTATCTTCATGTGTACTTAATCTCCGTCGTCTTCTAGTTCTATTCACACGATCGTGAGACTCATATAACCATAAACAGTAACCCTTATCATAGATAGTACCTGACACAGCTTGGTCTGTGCGCAGCTTGTAGTAGTATATAATGCAATAACATCCAACTGGACAAACCAGTTTTGTCCTTGTTGGGATTCCCCTAACGAGTGCACTGCCAACCTTAGTCTCGTCCTATCGACTAGGAGAGTGGGTCCTAGACATTCTGTCTTAGGGTCGCCTTCAAGAACCACCAGCACCTTATGTTGGAGTTCAAACATTGTGTCTATCTAGTAGCTTACCTAATCATGCCCATTTTTACTTGCTCGTAGCGTACTCTACCTTAGTTGACTCTGACCATTTACTAAGGTAAGGACATCTTTTACACTTGTTACTACTTTCACTTACCTATCCTAGACTTATCTTGTCAATAGGTTATGAGCCCTGGTGCTTAACCTTAAAACAGACTAGTAACCTACATCCTGAAAGACAAATGTCGAAGCCTGGAGACTGAGTACTCAAGGTCCTGAAGCTGGATGCTTCAGGGAAACAACGGCCTTTGTGGAAAAGGCGCCTCAAAGTTTCACTCAGAGCATGAAAGTTATTAGGTTACCTAGATGATACCAAGCTTCCACCTATTCACCCTGCCACTCTTTGGACCGACAAATCATGGATAGCAACCACACCAGCGGAACTTAAGGAAATGAAGGACTATGACACTGCTCTCAAAAAATGGAATGAAAAAGATGGATTCATGCAACAGCAGATTGCTGTTACTATTCCTGACTCCATTTTTATCGACCTCATGTCCAAAGAATCTGCATATGAGTACTTCAAAACCCTTTTCAAGAAATTTGGACAATGGTTCCTTGTTATAGGTGTTGAGATGAGATGCCAGCTTGGCGAGTTGAAACTTAAAGAAGGGGGAGATGCCTGAGCACATTTTGAAAAGATAAAGGCTTTCCGTGAGGAACTAGCATCCATTGGACACCCAATCTCAGATACTGACCTGTTCAATATCAGTTTTACTTCACTACCATGCACTTACAACCCACTGCTCACCACCATTTCATCAAATATGCACTGGCAAAGCCTTCAGATCTCAAGCTCCAACCTCATTGATATGGTCATCAACACATATGACCAGCTCATCATGCAGGGTTCTATAAAACCTAAAGTGGAAAAGGAGAATGCGGCCTTAAATGCTGATGTCAAAAAGGGGAAGGGATGCACAAAGAAATTTGATGGTGACTGCAATAACTGCAGGTGAGGTGGTCATCGAGCCTGTGACTGCTGGGAGGAAGGTGGAGGCAAGCATGGTCATGCACCAAAAGGTTGGAAACCGAGAGGCAAAAAGTCTAAAGATTCAAGTATGAAGTCTTCAAAGAGTGCAAATACCGCAACTGATAATGCTGAACCTAATGGTGTATGGTTCGTCAATAGCTCTGAAGAACCAAACATAGTCACATCGATCCCATTTGCAGTCCTTGCACACTCAGACACATCATCCATGACTGTCAAGCTGTATGACAGTGGTGCATCACAGCACCTATCTCCATACTGTAAACTGTTACGAACCATGCCTGAGCGCGCCGCTATCTGGTTCGCTTTCCTTATCCGCACTTACCCCTATCCTCGTTTTCTCCTTTACCTTTATCATTATAGCCGGTTCGCGTCCCTTAGTCACGTGACCTCAGCTTTCCCCAGTCTAGACTCCTTCCTTTTATATCCGATGGTCTAGACCTTCATTTCCCTTATCGCCTCACCCCTTATGATGTCATGGTCTAGCTCCCTCCATTTATAGCTGATCTATGGCGGTATTCCCTCTTGTCTATGATGTCATAGCCCTGTACCCTATAGCTATATTAGGTAGTTAGTACATGGTCTGTGCGCTGTAGTAGACACTATAAATACAGCGCCCAGAGAACCTAGAGCCCTAGTCTAGTTCTCTTTGGCATTGATTCTCAATATCTGCTACTGATTGAGCTCTACTCATTACCCTCATTTAACCACGAGTATTCCCCTTGTCACCATGCTAGTCAGAGCTCACCCTTGTTATAGGAGCACCAAAGTCTAGGCAAACACCCATTGACCAACCACCTTCCTTTATAGCCGCCTCCATTCTCGAGGCTCATCGCTTGGTTCGTCTCATAAACTATTCGTTAACTTTGTTTCCATAATGCCTAAGCCTATTTGAGCTGCTGACAAGCACACCTTCGATGCTACCAGATGTAGAGATCTGTATATTGAGTTACCAAATGGCAAATCCAAGACATGTATCCTTTTGAAGAATGTGCTGTATACATCATCTATGGGTATTACCCTAATCTCGATCAGCAAACTTGCAGCTGCAGGTTATGCAGCACTCTTCCATGAATCTGCTTGCCAGATCTTCGATGCCAAAAAATGCCTGATAGGAGAAATACCTGTTAGCAACAACCTATACTGTGTAAAGCACACCACACGCCAACCATTTACAGGAGCCACCAGCTCACCAGATGTTACAGTTGAAGATACCCCCTCCCCTTTTTCGCCTGTTATCGAGGAGAATGACTGGAATGCAGCACTCTCACAAGACTGTTTCCCGGCGGAATGGGATCTCTATTTCTGTTTCTCTCCATCTCCCACGCCGACCACTGCCTTCTAGGCAGTGTTACTTATTTATGACTTGTTTCTTGTCACAGACACTGCCCTCCTCAGCTATGCTCTCTTGTGCATAGCCTCGTAGTTTCTCTTATATCCCTGACTCATCTTGACTCAATAGTGCCTGCCCTAAACTAGTTCAAGCGGAGCTTGAACTCGTTACAATACCCTATATAAACCCCTCTCTCCTGTATTTACATCTCTAACCTTGATCTACACAATACCACATAGTTTCAAGTCTGTTGGTTGATTCTTTCTATCTCATCCTCTAGTCTAAGCTGGGCCTTAGACTTCCTCAAACGTCATTGCCATCCTCATTGTCAAGGGCTGCTCCTATCCCTAAGTAGGAAACCTCTGTCAGTGAGAGCTGAACCTCTCCAGGTCTGCTTCTAGGACTTCGTCCTATGCCACCTGCATCAAAGGGAGTCTTGGAGACTTCCTGCCACAGCCACTAGCATATCTAGCCATTGCTCACATCAGTGAGCGAAGGGTACCGCTTGATGCTGTAACCCCTTGGTACATCACTTGACACTACTGGTCGTGTCACACGTTACACATCACCATTGATCATAACACCAGAAGTACTCACCATGAAGGAACTACACTCACGGCTATCCCATCTTGCACCAAGCACAATTTGTGACATGCTCACAAAAGGCATGGTTGAAGGAATCAAATTAGATCCTATGCATCAAACAATGGGTCAGTGTGAGTCCTGCAAATATGGAAAAGCGACCCACAAACCTATCGGGAATGTCCATGAACCACAACAGCACAATACCTTTGGAGATGAGGTGCATAGTGATGTCTGGGGCCCATTGGATATACAAACCCCTGAACACAAGAAATATTATGTGTCATTTACAGACAATCACACACAATACACACACCTCTATCTGCTCACAGCAAAATCCAATACATTTGATGCCTATAAAACCTATACTGCTTGGGCACAGATACAGCATGGCACCATAATCAAATGGCTTCAGTCAGACCGAGGTGGCAAATACCTGAGCAACGAGTTCACCTGGTACCTAAAAAGTGAAGGGACAGAGCGAAAGCTTACCATGCACAATACACTGCAGCACAATGGAGTGGCTGAGCAGCTGAACCAGACTCTCGTCGAACAGGTCCGCATGGTCCTACATGCTACTGGATTGCCAAAAGCCCTGTGGAGAGAAGCGTTAATGCATACCGTTTGGGTTAAAAACCGAATGGCATCTTGCATGCTCAATGGCAAGACGCCGCATGAGCTGCTTACTGGGAAGAAACCAAATTTAAATGGCTTACCAGAATGGGGCACACATGTGTGGGTCCATGACAACTCCAGGTCGAAACTCGACGCTTGAGCATGAGCAGGATGCTGGATGGGCTATGACACTTGAGACGAACCAAGCGGTGAGCCTCGAGAATGGAGGCGGCTATAAATGAAGGTGGTCGGTCAATGGGTGTTTGCCTAGACTTTGGTGCTCCTATAACAAGGGTGAGCTCTGACTAGCGCGGTGACAAGGGGAATACTCATGGATAAATGAGGGTAATGAGTGGAGCTCAATCAGTAGCAGATGTTGAGAATCAATGCCAAAGAGAACTAGTGTTACGAATCGGTTCATTTTCACCTAGCTTGCTCACGTGACTAGATCACATGACACATCACATGACCAGATCATGTGACCGGTCTAGGCCCTTATCTCTTATCTACACACTGTATTAATCTCTGTTGCCTTCTAGTTCTATTCTCACGACTGTGAGACTCATTAATCCATGTATAGTAATCCTTATCGTAGATAGTACCTGACACAGCTTGGTCTGTGCATAACTTGTAGAAGTATATAATGCAATGACAGCCAACCGGACAAACCAGTTTTGTCCTTGTTGGGATTCCCCTAACGAGCGCACCTCACCTTTAGTCTCGTCCTATCGACTTGGAGAGTGGGTCCTAGACATCTTGTCTTAGGGTCGCCTTCAAAGGACAAAACTACTCAGTTTACTACCTACTCTCCCTGCGACCGGGTTACGTCGCAACTTATCGTTTCACTTACTCTACCTCTCCTATTGCGTATCCCTTGCCCATCATCAAGCGTCACCTCTTGCACTTGTGCACACCCGGACACCAGGGTTAAGGTGGTTGGTCATACCGTTGTGTCAACGGCACAGAAAGCAACTGCGACTTCAACTGCTGAGTGCAAGGATTGACTATCCTGCAAACGAGTTCGCTTTGTCAGGGAATAGACCTCATTCGAGAGGACCCGCCTGACCGCTCGTAATTAGTTTTTAGCGCTTGGCACTGTTCGGTGTCCCCCAAGGTGCGATCAGGGGTAATTGTGGTATTTTCCACACAATGAAGGACAACTCTTTGTCATTGTTAAATAAGAGTTGTAGTCTCGGCGCACTAAAGTCGTCAGCCATAGCCAGGCAGTACCTGTCTCCTCCACCTAGTATAGTCCGACTCTGCAGCGAGTCCACCCTCCTGCGAAATTCGCGCGCCTGTAGATAGGCGAAGATTGTCACCCTGGCCGTACATTTCGGCAACTGAAGGTGACCCTAGAAGGTGACCCTAAGACAGTATGTCTAGGACCCACTCTCCAAGTCGATAGGACGAGACTAAGGTTGGCAGTGCGCTCGTTAGGGGAATCCCAACAAGGACAAAACTGGTTTGTCTGGTTGGCTGTCATTCATATTTATACTACTACATGCTGCACACAGACCAAGCTGTGTCAGGTACTATCTATGATAAGGGTTACTATATATAGTTACATGAGTCTCACGATCGTGTGAATGGAACTAGAAGACGACGGAGATTAAGTACACGTGAAGATAAGAGATAAGGGCCTAGACCGGTTACATGATCTGGTCATGTGATGTGTCATGTCATCTAGTCACGTGCACGAGCTAGGTGAAAATGAACGGATTCATAACATTACCCCCTCACTAGGGGTGAGATTCCAGATCATCCATGCGACGTAGATCCAGAAGTGAAATTTTCATAGGGGCTAAAAAGCTCCCCGAACTTGGCCAATGACAGGCCCTTTATCTTCCGCAGCACCGCCGGGTTTCGCTGGTGAAATAACTTAACGGCATCTGGGGCGTTCTTGAGACCAGAGGCTGGCTCCCAAGTACGATCGTCAACCCCGTAGCCCTTCCAATGAATTAAATACTGAAAACCCCGTCCAACGGGGCGTGAATCCACTATATAGTCGACTTCGAACTCTTCAGAGCCCTCCTCGTCAACAACTATTGGGCCGGGTTTATCTGCCGGCTGCCCTTCAGCAGGGGGAAAGTACGGTTTCACAGGTGAAACATTGACCGTTTCATGGATCCTCATGCATTTCGGCAAATGCAAGGATACCGCGTTACTCCCAACCACGTCCCTGATTGTGTAGGGGCCTATCCAGTGCTCTGTTAATTTCCGGGAAGGGCAATCTCCCAGGGTGAGGTTCTCCGTAGACAACCACACTTGGTCCCCTATTTGGTAAGCCGGGGCCGGCGTGCGATGCTTATCAGCTTGCGTTTTCATTCTCTCACAAGTTTTTGCCAAGGCCGTCTTCGCATCCAACAGTGCCCTTTTCATGTTATCGGCAAAGGCTGCCGCCGCGGGTAAACAAGTGACTTCAGGCTCAATTCCCATCCGGGGATTAAATGCTTTGGTGAGCGAGAAGGGGGTGGCCTTCGTAGCGGCCGACTGTGTGTTATTGAAGTTAAACTGGGCGATGGCTAGCCATTCGACCCATTGATCTTGTTTTTCGGCTACGAACATTCTCAGGTACTGTTGCAATTCCCTGTTCATCCTTTCCGTTTGCCCATCCGTTTATGGGTGATACACGGTGGACATGCGGCATTCAATCTGTAGCATTTTACATAACACTTCCATAACCTGGGAAGCGAACTGTGGTCCACGATCGGACACTATTGTGGTGGGAAGTCCATGATGCTTCCATACATAATCCCTATACAATGCTGCCGTGCCTAGTGCGGTGACTTCTTTGGATGTCGGGATGAACACCACTTCTTTTGAGAATCGATTAACCACCACTAGGATGGCATTGAACCCGTTTACTTCGGGAAAGCCCGTCATGAAATCGGCAGCTACATCTTCCCAGGGTCCTTTTGGTATATCTAACGGTGCCAATAAACCAGCAGGCACATGATTGGCCGGTTTCATGCGGGCACAGCATTGACACGTTTTACAATAATTTACAATGTCTTGCTGATGGCCCAGCCATTTGTAGTACCGGGTGAGCAACTCCGCGGTCTTTTCTGCTCCTTTATGTCCGGCTAGCAGATGGTCGTGGTAACGAGTGATCACCTCTTGTCGGAGGTGCGATGGTACCCATATCTTGTTATCGTACATCCAGGTACCTAGTTTATCCACACTTCCATTGGGATTTCGTACGGATTCATGTGCTTGTAATATTCGCTCAAACAAGCTCTTTTCGGAATCAAGTTGGGCGATAATTTTCTCAGGCGGAATGAAGGTGACATCATGATTGTCGTTCTCTATGCCAACAGCATGATCTTCTCGTCTTGACAAGGCATCTGTTATGGTTGAGGATACCCCCTCCCCTTTTTCCCCTGTCATTGATGAGGACGACTGGAATGCCGCACTCGCACAAGACTGCTCCCCGGCGGAGTGGCACCAATACTTCCGTTTCTTGCCTTCTCCCATGTCTTCTCCTGTGCCGACCACTGCCTTCTAGGCAGTGCTACTTATCTATGACTCGTTCCCATCACAGACACTGCCCTCCTCGGCTATGCTCTCTTGCGCATAGCCTCGTAGTTCCTTTTATATCCACTGACTCGGTATGACTCGTTATGACTCGTCTTGACTCATGGTACTGGCCCTAAACTAGTTCAAGCTCCGCTTGAACTCGTTATGATACCGTATATAAACCCCTCTCTCCTGTACTTCCATCTTTAACCTTGATCTACACAATACCACATAGTTTCAAGTCTATCGGTTGATTCTTTCTACATCATCCTCCAGTCTAAGCCGGGCCTTAGACTCCTCAACGTTGTTGCCGTCTTCGTCATCGAAGGCCGCTCCTATCCCTAGGTAGGGAACCTCTGTCAGTGAGAGCTGAACCTCTTCAGGTCTGCTTCTAGGACTTCGTCCTACGCCACCTGCGTCGAAGGGAGTCTCGGAGACTTCCTGCCACAGCCGCTGTCATCTACAGCCGTCGCTCACATCAGCGAGAGAAGGGTACCGCTTGACGCCGTAACCCCTTGGTATATCACTTGACACTACTGGTCGTGTCACACGTAACAGCATCGGCTTTTCCCATGGAAGTGCCGGGTTTCTTGATTAATTGATAATCAAATCTGGATAAATATTGAGCCCATCGGGCTTGACGTTGACTCAAGTTTTGTGACGTCATAAAGTATTGCAGATTCTTGTGATCTGTCCATATTTCGAACGGGAAATGCGCCCCTTCTAGGTGATGACGCCATTGTTCTAATGCTGAAATGATGGCCAGCATCTCTTTGTCCACGATCGGATAGTTTCTTTTTTCCAGTGACATGGTGTGCGACATATATGCTACTGGGTGCCATTTATCGTCTTTTTGCGTGGATAAAACGGCTCCTACGGCAAAGTCCGAAGCGTCGCATTCTACTCGATATGGCATAGTGTCATCTGGATAAGCTAATATCGGGGCAGTGGTGAATCTTAATTTAAGCGTGTTGAACGCGTTTTGTTGATCTGATCCCCAGATCCAAGGTTGATCTTTCTTTGTTAGCTCATGAAGGGGTTGTGCTACCTGGGAGTATCTGTTAATGAATCTCTGGTAGAAGTTGGCCAGCCCTAAAAAGCTCCTGACTCCTTTAACGTTTGTGGGGGCTGTCCATTCCACTATCCCGTTAAGCTTTGCTTCGCTCATGACCACTCCTTCTGTAGACACATCCATTCCTAACATTTCTACTTTAGTTTGGAAGAAGGAGCACTTTTCTGGTTTGACGAATAGATCATGCTTCCTAAGTCGTGCCAGCACTTCTCGAACTTTCTTTATGTGTTCTTCTCGATTAGGGGTATTCGTAAAGATAAGGAGGTCATCAATATAGACAATGACTACGTCTTCCATGTCTCCGAAGATTTCATTCATCATCTGTTGGAATGTTGCTGGTGAGTTGCACTGTTCGAAAAACATGACAGTAGGCTCAAATGAGCCTTTGTGACAGACAAACGCTGCTTTCCATTCGTTTCCTTCCTTAATCCATACATTGTTGTATCCCCAACGAAGGTCCATTTTCGTAAAGAGCTTAGCTCCTTTTAATTTATCGATGAGTTGTGAAATGAGTGGCAGAGGGTAGTTGTTTTTCACAGTCCCTTCGTTTAAATAACGGTAATCCATCACCATTCTCTTCTTTCCTTCCTTCTTTGGGATGAAGAATACTGGTGATGTCTGAGGAGACTTAGAGGGGCGAATATACCCTTTAGATAGTTGATCATCAAGAAATGCCTGCACTTCTGCTTGTTCGTCCGGGCTCATAGGAATCACTCTACCCTTTTTTGGTTTGAAATCGGGCTTTAGGTCGATAGCGTGATCCCATGGTTTTCGCTCGGGCATTCTCTCGCTTGCCTTCTTCGAGAAGACATCTAAATAATCGTGATACTCCTTTGGAACTAAATTGAACGGTTCTTCAAATACAGGTGCGGCTATTGTATTTAATCTAGCCTGTCCTCTCATATGCCCATACTGATTTTCCCATTCTTCTAACCTGTTCCGATAAGAAGCGTTCAATGCTCTACACGATTCTGGGCACCTTGTCATGGCCACATGCCCCGTTTCCCAGTTAATTCGGGGGTTGTGATGTCGCAGCCACATGTTTCCTATAATCATCTGGTTCCGGCCCAGATTGGTAACTTCCACCGTGAGCTTCTCTCGGTGTCCTTCAAAGTTGATTACAAGCACCGCTCGGTGGGTGATTCCGCCTGCTTGGTTTAATGTGTTGTCGGCGTTATACACAGGGATGAGACGTTCTAGAGGTTCCATAGGGATTCGGTGGTACATTGCCCATTCCCTGTTGATAATGGTTCCTCCTGCTCCGCTATCTAGGAGCGCGTTGACAGTAAGATTTTGATATTTTTGTATTATATTGATTTTTATGGTGAGTTCGCCTTCGAGGTTGATGACTCAAACGGCCCTAGGAGTCGAGCTCTCCTGAAACTCTCTTTATATCGTTTTCATA